>PVJL010009921.1:0-33604 GCA_004026885.1 Lyroderma lyra | reverse complement strand
ATGCAAGCTATAGTGCAATGTTTGTCGGACCAAGGTCAGAGTTTGTGTATTTCGATGGAAACATTTTTAGCACAAACATTTTAGAAACTAGCATTTTAACTGTGCCATTGGAAGTCAACTAATTTCAGTGTCAACTGAAGCTTAATTTAGTGCAAGGTATAAAAGCAGGCCTTATATTTTCTGTCAAGATACTCATTTTTTCTTTTTTGCACAAAAATAGACCAAACTCGATACTATCTCAAAATCCTGAAAAGCACGATCAAGATTTTAAAACTATCTACATTCTAAAGTATTCACTCTTCTTTAAAACAAAGGTGATACGGTCCACAAATTGTTATTAAATGCATTAAAATCTTCCAAATGAGGACTTCTCTGTTTTGAGGAATCAGTTTGTTTTTATTTATATCTCTCTGCATATTAACTTACATTGGGTTTGAGCACCACCTAACTAAGCCAGACCAGGTGCTCCAATTTCTTACTTTGTAGAGACATTGGCAGCATTCTTCAATTTTCTGTTACCTTTCAGAACTTCATGTCTAATTTCCTTAACATCAAATTCATTAGTAATTGAGAATTTAACATATTAAACTGAAATTAACCTTAGAACACAGACTGATAACTATTATGAGTTTTGACTGTCTCCTTATAACACCGCCTTCAGTCTTACTTGAACATGCACTCTGATAGGGGTGAAGTTCTTTAAAGTTCAGATAAAAGTGACAAATTTCTTTAAGGCATATCAAGTGGAAAAGAGACATGGATTTCTCAATCATAATTTTTTGTAGTTTAAAATAGTATTTTCACATACTTTAATCTGATATAATCCCTGAACATTTTCAGGGCTAATGATTACATATATCTGTATTAAAATGATATAAACATATATTATTTATATCCTTGTTTTTTAGGGGTTATTTGCTTTTTGAGGGAAAGGGACATGATATTTTCAACTATTTGTCGGGGGTGGGGGTGGGGGAATGATCCAAAGTCTTAATAATTCGTGAATATGAGTCTGGGTCAAAGATGTATAGGAGATCTTTGTATTTTATATGCAATTCTTTTGTAAGTTTAAGACATAAAATGATGAAATGGCCAAGGTCAAAAGTCACAGCTAAACTGAACACCATAACTACCTAATTACATTTAATTTCAAAATGATGTCAACATTCAACATGTTATCAGACAAAGTATGTCTGTGGGCTTCTAATTTACCATTCCAGATGAAGCTATTTAAAATTTGAACTTAAAATAAATTAAAACATAAATTAAGGTAATTTGCAAATGAGTTATTTCACCAAATATATATAAAAAAGTGACTTTCTAAAATTTTTCTTTTCAACTCTTACTTTAAAAATCCCCCATTTTTATTAGATATACTCGTATATGTAGTAAATATATAGAAAGGGAATAACCATATAAAAAGATGTTCAATTTTTCTCTATTACCCAAGCACAGTCGATTTTTAGGGATATTTTATTTCTGTGAGTATGAATGGCAGAAACAAACAATTTAGTTATTCTAGTCCAATTTCTTACCTTACAATATTTTACTTTGATCTTTCTAGGAGACTTTGATAAATAATATATGCACTAGGTGATAAAAGGGAATAGGATATAGTGCACTTAAATTCTCTACTATTAGAGCTGCTAGTAATATCTATAAGAAAATATCACTGTCATAAAAGCAGCCACTTTTTTAAAAGTGTAGAGTATAGAGTAGAATTGCTTTGAAGAAGAAACTATTCTTTTTGAATAATGACAATGTTGGCTCCACAATTGAAAGTTTAAAATTATCCTTAAAGATATTGTGTTAACTGAAAATAGAATATGAAACAAGAAAAATGATGTATTATCGGGAATCCATTTAGAATGGCTATTCTTTCTATATTTTATTTAAGACAAAATGATTACACCACTGAATTGCAGAGCTTGACTCGCCGGTTTCAAGGCCCACATGTGCTTCTTCAGTGATTTGTGGATATCTTAGTACTCTGTCACTAGGAAGTGATATTATTAGGGAGTGATAGATCTTATCTCAAGGAAGGTCATATCTGTGACAAAGGGACTAAAAGCAGGCAGCTGCATAGACACAATGTCCTGATGGGGGAAATGACATGTTCTCTCATTTTAAACATGTAAAAATTTAAAAGCACTGAGTGTGTATAAACATTTCTCCAACAAAAAATTGTAACCCTCTGATGTATTCTGCTTGTGTGACAGGTGGACTTAGAGATGACTTTACAATTTCAGAAGATATGTGACCATGAAGTTGTCCCAAAGAAAGGTAGGCTTAAAGAAGTTTTAAATATTATATTGTTTATTGTGAAAAAGTAAGGACAAAACAGGTCCAAATTTCACCAAATGAGGCACCAATTATCTCCCTGAGAGTTGGGTTTGTGAGTATCACTGGACAGCATTAGCTAGCACAAGTAGGTATGGATGTTCTTGGAAATATCTTTAAAGTAAGGAAATGTGCGGTGGGTACATGTTGAAATTCCACATGCCACCTTTCCCTAACTCCCACCATGCCCTGCTCTTGGAACCTTACTGTGGTCCCTGACTTCTTTCTTCAAGAATCCATGTGGAGCAGGCAGCTGTATTTTGATGGTAGGGCCAAAGTGAGAGCAGTGGTCCTATTTTCAGGGTTTCCCCTCACAAATCAGAGATGCTTCAGTGCTTAGCCTCTGATTTCATCATTTTTTGCTCAAATGCATTATTTGTTTCATTTATAACACCACCACACTATACAATCATTGCACTATGCCACTATCACTACCATATCCTCCTCTATCACCACCACCACCATCAGCTACATCACCAGTAGTAGCATTAATTCACCTTGATGATCACTGTGTCTTCCAAACTAACCTCTCTGCCTCTAGCCTCTCATCATCTTCAATCTTTCCTCTATTTTTCTGCCTGATTAATTATTCTACATCAATGTTTTGATTATATCTTTCCCCTGCTTAAAAGCTGAAATTTTAATCTTTAATCATTCTCATTCCTAATGAATAAAATCCAGTCCACTGGGCCTGGGATGCAGGATCATTTGTATAAAAAATGTCAGAGTAGATTTCCCATTGCTGCCTTTACAACGATTCTAAGCTCCAACCAAACTAGAGTATTTGATATTCCTTCTATGTTTTAGGCTAGCATTTTTTACAGTTAAGCACAAATACTACTTTACAATCACTTGAAATATTTCTTAAAATGCATATTCTTAGACCCCATGCCTAGAAGCTCCCTCTTTACAATCTGAGTACTTCATACCTTTTTCTCCTTAGGTTCAGGATCTTGCCGACAATTTCATGACCACAATTTATCATCATCTGATTACTTACATATCTTATGGAGTATTTATAAGGACTATTATTTAAAAAATATAAAGCAGTTGGCACAGTGTCTGACCCAGTCAAGGTGGATTTTATTGTTAATTCTTCTACCTACCTACCTCAGAGTGGGTGTTCAAGTTCATGATAGCACTTTTATATTTTATGTATGCTCTCCATTAGGCTGTAAGCTTTGGTGGGGGGCAGGGGTTATATATTAATTAATCACTGAATAATCTGGCCCAGTGTTTTGCTCAATAACTATTTTTAAAATTGTGATATAAATTTAGAGTTCCTGAACATCATTAAAAAAATACCTTCTTTTTGTTCTCCTAGAGCAAGCCTCCAAGCCACCTTCTGCTTCTCTGGTGGCCCCTGCAAGCAGCAGGGTCAGGTCCTCCAAGAGTCCCAGGTTCTCTCTGCCTCTGAGCTTAGGCAGCACACCCCTCTCCTTCACTCTCTGAGACCTTTGATGGGAGAGACTGGGAAAACTGTAGCTGAATAAGTCATCTGTATTGAGTCTTCATCCTCAATCCTGTGTACCAGTTCTTAGAAATAGGCTTCTGTCTCTTTACTAATATTCATGTAGGAACCAGTTGAGGTAAATAGATTGTATCTCATTTCCTGTGCCTGAGTCCCTGTCTTGATGACTCGCTTAGTACTTGTTCTTTTATGATTAGACACTGCCTTCGTTTTGCCAGTGATGTCTACCCTGTCCTTCTATCCTTCAGCACCTTTACAACTGAAGCCTCATCTATTAATTTATTGACAAATTCGTTGGTGCTGATTGACTGCTAATGAATTTCCAAGGGATCTACTGAGGTGCTTCATCCATCTGCAGGGATCCTTCCCCTGCTGGTAGACTCAAGGTGATATCTGATGCTTGCTGGGGGTGAACACAGGTAGCATTTGGATTGAATTTACTAACAGATCCAGCAGTGGTCTACTGGGGTGTGACTGCCTGTCACTTCATGCCCTCTCAGTGCCCACTAACACTTATGCAGTTAATGGCTTGCAGTCACGGTGCTCACCTGGCTGATGGTGCTCATGGCTCGCATGTAGCTCTCATTCCTAGAGCGGAACTTTGGTGAAGTGAGCAGCCCTGCAGGGTCAAGGCTGTCCAGGCTTCGGTTGATGGAGACTTCACTTACTGCCCGCAGGTAACTATGACTCCGGATCTGGAGTTTGGGGGAGTGTTCATTGGAAATTCTGGAAGAGAATAATGGAAGGGGTGCATTTAGTCGCATTCTAAAATCCAGGCCGTAAATAAGATGTGGCAGTACTATCATTGATGTGGCACCTTAAATGATGGAGCAAATAATATAAATGCCTTCCTGGGATTGCTGAACTTCCCAATGGTGTATCAGAAGAAAACTTTTACAGGAAATGATCAAAACCTAATGAGATTAGAGAGCAATTAAAATTCTCTCAATCCATAAAATAATTTCCCCATTCACATTTTCCTAGGCATCCTGGGAAGGAAGGTAATAGCTGTGACTGTTCTAGCCTAGAATTCTGTCCTGTATAATTGGTAAGCTTTTCCTTTGTGCCCATTTCTTTTCTGTGCCATCACCAAATAGATATTTTAATTTTAAAATTCCCTTCAAAATGGTAAAATATTATAAAATAACTAGAAATTACAAAACAAGAAAAGCACCAGAATTATATGAAGAAAACTATAAAACTTTATGGCAGGCAATAAACAAAGCCTAAATAACTATGAAGAAAAACAATTTTTCTGGATGAAAATACTCGATATAAAAAAATTAAAACTTCACTAAATCTGTACATTTAATGCAATTGTAATGAAAATTTTCACAGAATTTTCACAAAATTTTCACAAAATTTTATTAGAATGTAACAAATTAAAAAAGTTTATATGAGGTTGTAGCAGCATTATTCATAAAAGCCAAAATGTAGAAACAACCCAAATGTCTATCAACAGATGCATATGTAAGTACAGTATATCCAAGCAATGGTATATTATTTGGCCATATAAAAAGAAATGAAGTAATAATACATGTTACAACATGGATTATCTTTGAAAACATCATGCTAAGTGAAAGAAGCCATTCATAAAAGATCCGTAGGTTATATGATTCCACTTATCTGAAATGTTCAGAATATGCAAATCCATGAAGATAGAAAGTAGATTAGTGGTTGCTTGGAGCTGAAGTGGAGCAGTAAAAAAGGAGGAAGATGTCAGGATTGGGGGTGATATCTAAAATGCATGAAGTTTCTCTTTGGGGTGATAAAAATGTTCTAAACTTAATGTGGTGATCAATGTACAATTCTGTGAATATACTAAAAATGATTGGATTGTAGCTTTCAAGCAAGTAAATTGTATGGTATGTTAATTATATCTCAATAATCCTGTTAGAAGATTATATGAGGCCTCAAAATAAATAGATTTCTTTATAAAGGGAATTTAGAGGATAGATTATAGTGGGAAAAACTACAGAAGGAAAACCAGTGAAGGTAGTTGCAATATTGCAATAATTTCATCCAGTAGTAGGACTGAGTTAAGTATTAATATCACTGGAACTTGGAGAGAGAGAGATTTGAGATTCCATATGAAAATTAAATATAGAAGATGAGTAAGTGGTGGGGGGCTCTAAGAATAGACAGAACATAAAAATAAATAAAAAACGGAGTGAAATGTCCTGACAGATCTCAAATATACTTTATAGCTACAATAATGAAAATAATGTCATGTTAGTTAGTGAGGAAACAGACAAATCAGTAAAATAAAATGAAGCCTCCAGAAATAGAACCAGGTATGTGTTTAAATTTAATATATAGTAAAGATGGCAGTTCAAATAAGCAAAGAAGTTGATCAATTATTTAATAATGGTGTTAGATGAGGTACATCTATTTGAGGAAAGATGAATTTCTACTTTTCATGTAGATCAAAAATAAAAAATATTTATAAATGTAAAGATGTCTAATATGATATGGAAGAATATATTTTACAATCTTAATTTCTATACCTAAAAATTAAAACAGAAATTTACCAGAATTTTATAAAAAAACAAAACAAAGTGAAACAAGACAAAAGTATAAAACTTGATAGAAGGCAATAAAAATGCCCTAAAGAAATGCAAAGGAAAATGGAGGAGAAAGAAATGAACCTGAAAGCCATTTTTAAAAAGTTTGACAAGTAGAATTGCATAAAAATGTAAAACTTTGATTCTACAGAAGACACTGTAAACAAAGTTAAGAAAAATAGTCATTGAGTAGGGAACATATCTGCAACACTATACAACGTAACTAAGAGTTCACATCCATAATATGAGTGACTTAAAAATGAATAGAAAACCATGCAATCAAGTCAATAAAAATGGGCTAAGGTTATAAAAAGGGAACTACAGCAAAACAGACACACAAATTAACAGAAAAATAAATTTTTATGCTACCATGCTTATGAAAAGATGTTCAGTCTCATTAGTAATTAGAGAAATATTGATAAAAAATAAGATACCAGTTGCACATTAGACTCATGTACATCTATGTCCAGTCTTCAGGTGGTAAAGATATTCTCCACATTCCAAATGTCCTCTTATCAATGTAGAAGATGGTACCCATTCTTGAGACTTGTATGGGATTACTTAAATATAATAGCCCCAAAAAATAGACTCAATAAAATCAAAACCTGAGAATTTGATTAGCAGCCACTTTCTGCAATCGCACTAAGGGAGGGACTAAATTAAAACAGATCTAGAATTTAACATAAAAAACAGACCTCTTAATTATTTTGCTATTCCAAAAGAGAAACTGAATGTTCTAGAAATGTTTCCTATGATGCCTTCAATTAGCTGCCAAACATGAAAATACCTCTGCCAGGTCAAGCAAATATTTCCCATGTGTTATGTGCTATTATGGTGATTCACAATAGGTCATTGCAAATGCCCGTGCCAACAATCCCAATTAAAAAAAAAACAAAACAAATAAACTGAAACATTCATTTTCCCGCCATGGCCTCTTCTAAGAAAAGAGAGCCCTAGCTTGAAGCATTATTACCTAAAGCTCACTTCCTTTTGGAACTTGAGAGGTAGAAATGTGTTTCTTTGGCTATTTTGCAACCTGACCCAGGGCAAGAATATTGCCATCAGAAAAGATGAGTTGTTGCAAATGGTTATCAGGGCAACAATGGGGGTGGGCTATTTAATAAATGGTATATATTCAAAAGAAGAAGTCAAAGTCCAGTGTTTGGAAAAACGAGTGTCTGTTGGCTGAGAGGGGACATGAGGCATCATGGCAACCATCATTCACCTGCGTGGGCCACGTGTGAAATAAGGAATAATACCTTATGAACTAAGGCATAATTCCTAAATTTCAAAGTGAAAAGTCATTTGGAAAGGATTGAATAATTCTCTTTTGGTCAGTCATTTCTGATAAAACAACACATACTTTAATAACACACTAAATATAAGGAAATGAACTCTTTTTTTCTTGGCCTTTTAGAGAGCAGACCCCACAGCTGTCAGTATAGTGGGTACAGAACGCACCTGTGCTCCTGATGTAGAAACACGTGAAACAATGATCAGAAACAGTGCACTGATGATGTTCACCTGCAAAGGGAGCTGATCTGCTCAGAGGAAAGGGTATGTGCACATTCAGAAATATTAGCTCCCATGTTAGATGATTTTTGATGTTGGCCTATTCAAATAGCATTCCACTTTTCCCACTTTTCTCCCTAAATAACTTAGACTAAGTGAATCTTTCATGGTTTATGAGAACTGAACTGAGATTTTGGCTTGGTCGAAGCTCATTTGTTATGTCCTTTAACTGCACCCAAGGACAAGATGCCCTTAAGTGGCTGTGAGGCAGCTATACAAGCAAGTTTGACCCACATATGAGTAAGGTTGCCAATGCAGAGAAGAGAAAAATGCAATAATACTCAGACAACAACATTTTAGAACAAAATCTCAAAAGAGAAAATGACTACCTTTGTAATATATTACTAAAGATGTAACTTCACAAAATAAATAAGCTCTGGGGATCGAATGCTCAGCATGGTAACTATAGTTAATCATAATGTATTCTGTATTGAAATTTACTAAGAAAAATCTTTTCTTTAACTCTTAAAATTGAGGTATAATTGCCATACATTAGTTTCAGGTGTACAACATAACGATTTGTTATTTGTATGTGAGTATATTGTGAAATGATCACCACAATAAGTCTAATTAACATCTATTAACAGTTCATTTTTTTCTTGCTAAGAAAACTTTTAAAATTTATTCTTTTAGCAAGTTTCAAATTACAATACAATGTTATTAACTATAGCCATCATGCTGTATATTACATCCTCATGACTTACTTAAATTATAACTGGAAGTTTGTATCTTTTGGCCACCTTTACCCATTTTGCTCACTCCAACCATTACCTCTGGCAACCATCAGTCTGTTTCCTATTATCTATGAGTTCAGTTTTAAATTTTTTAGATTCCACATATAAGTGAGATCATTTGGTTATTTGCCTGAAAATAGATCTTATGCAGGGTCACCACACACACAAAAAGGTAACTGTGAAGTGACTGATGTTTTAATTAACCTGGTCATTGTACACGTTATATACAATTATTTTGGTCAGTGGCTTCTTCTGCTAATTTTATGCTGACAACTCACAAATATGTTTGTAGCACATAGCTTTCTCCTAAACTTCAACACTAAACTTTCAATTAACTCCTGTACATTTCTACTTGGATGTTCCACAGGTATCAACAAGTCATCATGACCCCCCAGAACAAAACCTTACCTTTTCCCTCAAATTTGCTTCCTTTCATTTATTCCACCTTGAGATGAATGGCACTGAAATGGCACCCCATCAACCAGAAACCTAGGTGTTTATCCTATTTCTTTTTTTAACTGTCCAGATCCAGGTGTTGATTAATTTTCTCAGTTTTACTTCTGGTATACATTTTAAAATGACTCTCTTCATCTTCCTCAAAACTCCTTGCTCCATTACTTCCCTAGTTGAGGCTTCATTTTGATCCTTCTCAACCAGGCTCCCTGCCACTAGTCTCATATCCTTAAATTCATCTCTCTTCTCTTGTTAGTGACAGGACAATCTCCTGCTTAAAATCCTGCTGTGAATCCTCTTCATCAACAGGAGAAAGTCTAAACTCTACTTTCTTTTCTAGTACCATCTTTTGCTACTTCCTCATATATGAGGTCTGACAATTAAGTTTGTAAACTTGCCACTGTGTACTTACATTGGCAGCACTGTGCAAACAACTCGTAAGGTTCCATAACCTTGGTAGATCTGTGTCTCACAGCTGTGTTTGTGTTGACGTGTGGCAGTGTCTTGCTGAGTGGCGTTCATTATCGTTGTGTTTTTGTGTGCCATCTCAAGAATGTCAGAGCTCGAATGAGAGCAATGAACAAACATTTAATTTCTTGTTAAACTTGGCAAGAGTGGAAATGAAATAGGACATGTTAGTCCAAGTTTATGGGGATAATGCTATGAAGAAAACAGCAGTGTACAAATAGATTAAACTTTTTTCTGAGAGGAGAGAAAGTATCACTGATGAAGAGAGGTCAGGGCAGTTAGTAATGAGCAGAACTGAAAAAAACATTGCAAAACTTCATGGAATTGTGCATCAAAATCATTGACTAATTGTGAGAAGCATAGCAGACCAAGGAAACAAAGAAACAGAAAAAACTGAAAATCTTGGCATGAGAAAGGTGTGTGCAAAAATGGTCCCAAAGGAGCTCATTGATGAACAAAAGCAAAGGAGAGTCAAAGTTTGCCAAGATCTTTTGGAGAAGCAAGACAATGTTTTGGGCCATATCACTGGTGAGGTAACATGGCTGTACCAATATGACCCTGAAAAAAAGCATCAAAGTGCACAATGGAAGTCAGCCAATTGTCCATGACCAAAAATTTTCCATCAGTTCAAATCAAGAGTCAAAACAATGTGAAAAGGCTGCATGAATAAGTTAGATGAAAATCACCTGAACTTTTTGCTAATTCATGGCTCTTACATCACGACAATGCACCAGCTCAAAACTGTCTGTGAGGGAGTTTTTATCCAGTAAACAAATAGCTGTATTAGAACACCCTCCCTGCTCATGTGTTCTGGCCCCCAATGACTTTTTAAATTTATCTGAAGATAAAGGAAATATTGAAAGGAAGAATTCTGATGATGTTCAGGACATCAAGGGTAATAGGATGACAGTGCTGATGGCCATTTCAGAAAAAGAGTTCCAAAATGGCTTTGAAGGGTGGAGTCAGTGCATAGTTTCCCAAGGGAGTACTTCAAAGGTGACTTTAGTGATATTCAGCAATGAGGTATGTAGCAATTTTTCTAGGATGAGCTCGCAAACATAATTGTCAGAACTCATGTACCATGTATACATTCTCATGCTTGTCTTTGCACATGTTTCTTTTGCATGGAATATACTCCTTTCTCCATTTTCCACCCATAAAACTCTTTCTTTATCTCATTTAGGTCACTAGGTGTGAGAGCATCTGTTTAGGTTGATTCATTTCAGAAGGCCTCCTTTGTTCTCCCCAGACTAAATGAAATACTTCTCCATCTGTACTTCTATAGTGTCTTATATTTCTTTGTTAAACACTTTCATCAGTGTTGTAGTTTTTTTTGTTTACATGTTTATGTACTTCTTAGATTATGGAGCTCTTAGAAGGTAGAAGCAGTGTTTCATTCATTTTGTTAAATAGTGGTACATTGGCACTACAATTGTTTTAGTGACTAATAATAATAACTAACAGTTACTTGACTGCTTTCTTTATGCTAGGAACTGCACATGAATCATCTCATAAAATAGATGAATGACTAAATTCATAAATGAATGCAAGAGCAATGAAACTGATCATAACTCTAAACCTGAAAGAGTTCTCAAAATTAAAAAAAAATTTTTTCTCACTTACAAAGACCCTATAAAGACGTTTTAAGTAGCTTTTTGTGATATAACTCATGTACCATAAAATTCACTCCTTTAGAGTGTACAAGTCAGTGGTTTTTATAGAAAAAATTCTATATTTACAGAATTGTGCAACCAAAACTTACACTATATAATTTTAGAATATTTTCATTATCTACCCTCACTATGGTCCCTCCAATTCCTGTATCCATTAGTAGTTACTCTCCATTTCTAACCCCTGGAAACCATGAATCTACCTCTGTTTCTATGCCTTTGCCTGTTCAGAACATTTCATATATATAGAATTATACAATCTGTGGCCTTTTGCAAATGATATTTCTTGCTTGGCATAATCTTTTCAAAGTTTATCTATGTTGTTGCATGTATCAGTACTTCATTACTTTTTACAGGTGAATAATATTCCACCACATGACTTTGAACCACAATTTATTTGTTCATTTATCAGCTGATGGACATTTGGTTTGTGGTCACTTTTTCACTAATATCAATTATACTGTTATAAGCAATCATACGTACTTTTTTGTGTTGACATATATTTTCAATTCCCTTGACCATAATGGTTTTATAGGAAAATATTATTCAAGATAAAAGAGCAAAAATCTCTACATATGGCTCGGGGGAACTCCCAGAAAAGCAGAATGAGGACTTTAATGAGTCTAATTTTACACCAAAGCAATTGCAAAAATACTGGCAAAACTATTAAATCCAACCATTTCATAACTGGAAACCAAAGGCAGAGAACAAACTGAAAATTATTTAATAAAGCAAAACTACTGCATGTAGGGAAAAACAGTGCAGTCTGTGGTGATTTAACTAGGAGATACCCTATTCCCTTCTCCTCAGCGCCGTAGTAGCTATGAATAGATGGCATCCTTGAAACTAACTGAGGGAATGCACTTCCTGGAACTCCATTGAAAGCAGCATTTTCAGTGCACAGCAACACCTTTACTGATCTCACAACTCCCTGTAAAGCCCTATACCCAGGGTTTGGATGCTATTTGATCTCACTGGGAGCTCAGCTCTGTGGAAAAAACCCCTATCCCCAAGTAGTTAACAGAAAGAGTAGTTTTTGGTTGGTGTGGCAATAGTCTAACCTAAAATTTAAAGGAAAGACCTGAAGAACTTGATGGCCATAGAGGATACTGAAAAGCTGTGATATATTGCTGAGGATCTAGAAGGCTTCATGTGCATGCATAGGGTTGTGTGCACACCCAGGAAAGACCTGGGCAATGAGAGGGCCTTGGTCACTCACCTATGGCTGACTTTGAAACTCTGCACAAACAGGAAGTGAAAACGAAGGCTGATTTGTAATCTGCCTGATTACAGATGCCACTGGCAAAAGATACTTAAGGCAATATTCTGACTCATTATTGGCTAATCACTAAACTAGGGTGATTCAGGGTGAAGCCAAGGAAACCAGGTTTAAAAATGAAAGAAAGATTAAAGAAAAAAAAGGAAGCAGAGAAGTCAGTGGCTACATATTATAGGAAATACAGAAAGAACTAGTTCAGGAAAGTTGTTAAAGAATAAACAACAGATGGGTAAAGCAAACAAAATCAATAACAAAAACAGACAGGTAGAGGGGAAAGAAAAGATGGAGGGATATCTGTAGATAAAGAAACTCAAAATACATATCAGATTAAAGAAATGAGAACCATAAAATGTAGTGTCTAGAGGTCCAAACTTGGATGGTAAAACCATGAAGAAATATGAATGAATAATTATCATAAAAGTCAGGTTAGTGGCTACTTCAAGGGGTATTTGCTTTATAATAATTCATTGTCATATATTTTTGTATGATTTTTTGTGTATGTGTTTTATTTTTCATTTATAAAGGTTTAACTAGGAAGACATGAGGATATTTTATTCAAAAGTTGCTACAATATAATATCTAAAATGTATAATTTTTAACAAAGAATTAAGTTCAAAACTATAAGTATAAAGATATAATTTATATGACACCAATAGCTCAGAGGAGGAAGGAGTGAAGGTAGCTATGCTGCAGCAAAGTTTCTACCCATTATTGAAATTAAATTAATATTAACTTGAATTAGTTTATTTTAAGATCCATATTGTAATCCCCAGAGTAACTACTAAGACAATAATTTAAACATCTGTAGTAAAGAAAAAACCAACAAGGAAATTTAAATGATGAATTAGAGAAAAAATATATGACACAAAAAAGGCAATAATGGAGGAAGAACAGAGGGGCAAAGGAGACATAAGAAATACAAAACGAACAGCAGAATGGCAAATGTAAATCCTACCACAGTAGGAGAGGAGGGGGGGAAGCTAAATATAAGGTGATGGAAAGAGAAGTCACATTAGGTGGTGAACTTATTATACAACAAGGTGACAATGCACTGTAGAATTGTATGCCTGAGACCTATGTAATCCTTGCTAACAGATGTCACCCCGATAAGTCTAACAATAAAAATGAATTAAAAGAAGAAAAAACAAAAAAAAAACAAAGAAAAAATAAATCCCACCATATAAAAATTATATTAAGTGTAATTGGATTAAACCCCCCAATCAAAGGTAGAGATTGTTGGACTGGATAAAAAAACAGGACCCAATTATGTACTATCAATAAGAGCCATACTTTAGATTAAAAAACACAAAAGAAGTTGAACGTGAAAGGATGGCAAACCAAAAAAGGACTGGAATGGCTAAACTAATAGCAGATCAAATAGAGACAAAAAATGTTACTGGAGACATGAGGAATACTTTATAACAATGAAAGGATGAATCCATTAGGAAAAATGCTAAAATTACTAACACATATGCACCTCACAATGCAGCCCCAAAATACATGAAAAAATAAAACGACAGAATTAAAGAGAAAAATGGATAGTTTAATAATAATAGTTGGGAACTTCAATACTCTACTCTCAATAATGGATAATACAATTATACAGAAAATCTGCAAGTACATAAAACACTTGGACAACACTGTCAAACCACCAGGCCTGTTGTCTATAGAGTACTGAAGAACGTCAGAATACGTGCTGTTTTCACATGCACGTGGTACATGCACTAGGATAGACCAGATATTAGGCCATAGAACATGTCAGAATAAATGAAACAGGATTGAAATTACACAAAGTATGTTCTCTATCCCAATAGAACTAAATTAGAAATCAATAGCAAAAGGAAAATTTGAAAAGCCATAACTATTTGGAAATTAAACAGCACATTTCTAAAAACCCATGTGTCAAAGAAGATGTCACAAGGGAAATTAGAAAGTATTTTGAAATGAAGATAAAAATGCAGTATATCAAAATGTATGGAATGCAGCTAAAGCAGTGGTTTAGATGGAAATTAATGGGTATAAATGACTATGTTAGAAATAAAGAAATGATCTCCAATCAGTAATCTAAGCTTTCACCTTAACAATCATACAAAGAAGAGAAAACTAAGTATAATGCAAGCAGGAGGAAAAATATAATAGCTATCAGACTGAAAATGAATACATAGGGATTAGATTGTGGTAAAAGGGAATTGAGGGGAATATTTTGAGGATTCATTTGATGTTGCACCTTTTTATTTGCTCCATCAACTTTGCTCTAGAAAAAGAAAGGCTGATTTAGGTGGGGATTGCTGACTGTTCATCTGGGAAGACTCATCAAAGAGCCACAGGGCTTACAATGTGCGAAGCCACGTATGCTAGGAACTGGGATAATGCATTTTTAGTTATAAAGTGTGTCTTGTCCAAAGTGAAGGTGAGGCTCTTACCCCAACAATTAATCAGGAATAAAAGAATCAACATAAAATTTAGCTCTTCCAGTGTGACAAATATGTTTACCCATCATGTTTAGACTCTTCTGATATTTGGAATTCAAATGTTCTTTGCTCAGACTCTCAAGACCACGCAACATTAGATTTAAAACAATACAGAACAAATGCCAACTATTCATAGTGCTTGCTCTAGATGTTCTGGAGGCCACATGATTCCAGCCATTGAGAACTTAGTTTTCAGGTTGAGACAGATATGCAAAACTAATGTCAAGATAATCTGTGTTAAGCTTATAATAAGTGTTCAAGAAAGCAGCAATAAGAGCGTAAAAAAGAAGAGACTCATTTGGAGTGAAGAGTTCAGAGAGAAGCTTCAGAAGAGCTTCAGAGAGAAGATGGCTTTGAATTAGATCCTGAATAGGTTTCAGACTGTCACCAGGTAAAAGTGAGCCGGACCGGAGGCATTCCAGACCTAGGGACCAATGAGAGGAGAATCTTAGAGGCACAGGACAATGCCCAGGATACAGATACTCAGGATGCTGGGTTGTACAGGGCTGAGTCTGCTATCACCTGGAAGTGTGTTGTAATTGCTTGCTGTTCAGTCTCCCCATAAAACTGTGGGCTCCTGAGTGCAGTGACCACCTCTGGGGTCATGGGAATATATGGAATCCATCACTGTATTCCCAGAGCTCAGCACGGTGGATGGAATATATTAGGCCTTCTTAAATATTTGCTGAATAAATGTTAGAGGGGAAGCCTGGTGGTGTCTGAAATCCCCTAAAATATTATGACAAGAGGCCCAGGAAGGCCTTTATGAGGATCTGAAGAGAACCAGGGCACATGGAAGGCAAAGAGATGGTGGATGGTGTAGGGCAGACTCTGAGAATTGGCAGTGGCTGAGGAGGTCATGAGGAATGACCTACTGAGTTTCATTCCTGGCTGACAGAAAGCAGGGTGGTGGTGATATGCAGATTGTGTCAAGACTAGGAGAATATGCTTCTCTCTTGGGGAGCAATGAAGAAAAGCCTTTCTTAATACTTAAATGTGCCCAGCAGAGTTTTATTGCTGGCTGTCTGAGGAAACAGGACTTAAGACTTAAAGAATTATTTCCAAAGAACCCCATGCAGTAATTTTGGGGCTATGGCCTGCTTTTATTATTCAAGGAGGTCCGTGCGAGTACACGGTGTCTATATACTTAGGCAAATCACCACCTAGAACTGAACTGAACACAGTAATGGGGCTCCTTCTCTCTCTTCTGCTCCATGGTTACCAGTTCTATAAAAACATTTTTAATGTTATTACCTCAAAATGTTTCCTGCAATTATCTTCGCTTTAGTTTACTTAGGACCAAATTAATCACTAAATTAACTAAAATAGTTCAGAGAGAAATGTGATTTGCTGGAGGATGTGGTTGCCTTTAACATAAGTACTTTCATAGTGGGGACCTTGGCTCTGCATTTGATGAACCTGGTTTTGAGTCTTGGCTGGCTCCATGGGGCTGGGCCAACTGCCTCTTCCTTTTCCTTACATTAGAGATAATAATACCCACCTCATATGGTTGTGAGAATTTATCCCATAATAAGCATCACCCTTTCTTTTATTGTGGCAAAATACGAGTAACATAAAACCCACCCTGCCAATCATTTTTAGTGGACAGTTCAGTGGCTAAGCACTTCACATTTTTGTGTAGCCATCACCATCATTCATTCACAGTAGACTTCCCTCATCTCAGACTGAAACTCTGTACTCATTAAACATTAACTCCCATTCCATCCTACCCCAAGATACTGGCAGCCATCATTCAACTTTCTGTCCATTTGAATGGGAAAACTTTAGGTACCTCATATAAGAATTATATAGCACGTGTTTGGCTTGTTTAATACTTAGCATAATGTCTTCAAGTTTCATCCATGTTGCAGTGTGTGCCAGAATTTCCATCTTTTAAGATTCAATACTATTGCATTTTATCCATATACCACATTTTGTTTATCCATGAATGGGCACTGGAGTTGCTTCTACCTTTTGGCTATTGTGAATGATGCTGCTATGCATCCTTGAGTGCACATGTGTTTATCTGTTCGAGTCCCTCCTTTCAGTTCTTTTGAGTATATACCAAGAAGTAGCAATCTCTATCTCACTGGAGTACTTAACCTTTTCCATTTCATTTTTTTAACAATTAAGCTACCAACAGATTTGAGGACCAACATGGTAAAAACAAACCATCACTTTTTTCCCTACAAAAGCACTCTATACGATTGATCCTTGAACAACGTGGGGGTTAGAGGCACCAACCCCTGTACAGTTGAAAATCTATGTATAACTTTTGACTCACGAAAAACTTAACTACAGTCAACCTTCACATCCAATCTGAAATGCAGCTGGGTATTCGAGGCTGGGAATCTGCAGTTGGGAATGCAAAAACACTGCAATCTGCAGTTGGTTGAATCTGCAGATACAAAACCCAAGGATACAAAGGGCCAGCTGTATTTATTGAAAAAATTCTGTATATTAGTGGACCTGTGTAGTTCAAATTTGTATTGTTCAAGGGTCAACTGTATATCATTTATGCATGTTTTAGAGACACTAAATAATATTGTAGTATTTCAGTGACTATTATTTCTCTGACTGAAAACAAAAATGATACTTCTATTATTTGGTGGAAAGTACGGTAATAAATATGAGTATAATTGCAAAACAGTAATATAATTAAAACTCAAAACAATATAGTCAAGAATAAATCTTGTTGCCATGATTAAGACATCCAGGAAAATAATTCCAGAAGCAGAGACTGCAGAAAGATTATTGACACTAGTGTCAGTTTATGAGCTGGTAGGAAAAGAAATAATGTCATCACTCAGAAAGATGTGATGACAATTCAAATACACTAGTTAGTAAAGAACCCACAAGGGTAATTCTTATGAGGGGCAGAAATAGTGACCTAAATGCTGCTTTGAGTTGAATGCAGATTGTTTCTTTCACTTTAAAAAGTATCAGGGCAGAGCAGATGTGCTTACACAGAAGTAAGTTGACATTGACAAATTAGAGCACTTAAAGCCTGTATAAAAGTATTTTGGTAAATTTTTCACAAAGTGCTTCATATTCTGACTTTAGGAAGAAAAAAACAACAACTAAAGACAGATTCTAAATACTTGTTTTAATGTTGTTTTTCTTCTAATCCCTATTGTCAAATCTTCTGTGTCTACACTCACTACCAGCATGCTGAAAGGTCACAAAAAAACCATTTTTTCCCATGCAATAGTCTTCAATTGTGAACACAGCTATCGTGTCCCAGCTAAGCCTTCTCTTCTCCAGGTGACATGCTTCCTTTGTCTGGTCCTTTTCTGACAAGATTTCCAGGCTGTCTGTTACCTTGATGACCCATCTCTGAAGTCATCCAATTTGTTATTTCCTCTTTGACAACAGAGCACCCCAAACCAAACTCAGATTTTCAAATGTGAGCTGATATATAGAGAATACAGAATAGCCATAACTGTTCGTCCTATAGAAAATCTTCCTGGGATGTGGCCTGAGAAAGCTTTGGATTGATTGTCCTATAATCATGCTACTACCTTCTGGTTAGATCCTTCTGGACAACTTCTACATTCTTCATATCAAATTATGGTAATGCATTCCAATTTTGGGCCTTTTGTTACTGTTAAACTGAAACCAAAGTCTGATCTTGTCATCCCCACGCAATACACAATATATCAGCTATTCTTGCCAATATTTGTCACCAGCAAACGTGATAACAAAAGTGACAAAACTCCAAATTAGTGAGAATGATAAGGTTGAACACATTTAACTACCTACAATATCTTATTTAGGTATCACACCAACATTATGGCTTATTATAGTAATTGTGTAGCACTATTATCCTTATTTTACAGATAAGGAAACTTAGGCTGGCAAGCTTGTAAACAAAATTGAAACCTAGGCTATTTAATATTTGTAGTTTTAACCACCTTAAGCATGCCATCTATTTTCTTATCAATCATTTATAAAATTATTGAGTAGGATTAAGAAAAGCAGTGAACTTCTGAATTGGCTCAGTCTATTAATAATACAATCTTTGCTTTAAGACTGTTTTATACATGCCCCCATTACCCAATCCATGTTTCTCTGATTTTAATTTTTTCCTGGAAGTCTATTGTGATAGACTGTTTTAAATGCTATCCTAAATTATATTCCTCCAATGTATCTGCCATAACCATTCAAAAAGAGAAACGTAGGTAGTGTTATATATGCCTTATTAATAAATCCATGCTGGCTCTCTATTCTCTAAACCATCACAAACTATCTGTTTAAAAATTCATTCTGGGTTTTTTTCCAAGGATTCACTTTAGGTTAAATATTTGTAATTTTTAGAATTCTGTCTTTGGTAAATGGAGATAATATCTACTTTTTTTCTGGTAGTTTTTCCACAATTCCTAAAATATTATCAATAGTGATCCTACTATTATATCTGAGTGTCTTCAGGTGGAAACTAAATTTTCATGGCTTTATGTTTTCTTCTTATTTGTGGCAGTTACTCAGTTTTGGATACAGTTTGGGTTGACATGGTTGGCTATACTCTTTATGTGTGTCCAGTTCAATTAAGTTTTAACTCATGAGGATATTACATATTAGGGAATTACCTTGCAACTTCATGTAAATATGGCACCTAGACATTTAGGGCTGCTGCTAGCTCATGTGGTACTACTTTTGTACAAATTAGAAAAAAGGTGCCCTTTGCTTAAATAAAAAAATGTTCAGGTTATTGTATTATGGTGTAACTTGAATAAACTGATGGTAGATCCCAGCCTAACATGGCCCTATGGCTCTGGCTACACACACACACACACACACACACACACACACACACACACCCCTCCATACTTTGGCCCAACCTTACACAAGACAGAACACTTTTAGACAAGTGTCTGCTTTACTCCAGCTAAACACTACAGAAAAATACTGTGGTGCCTCCTATACCCATTCCAACAAAGGCTGAACGGGGAGCTTATGCTTCTACCCTCATGAGGCTGTAAGGAGGTGCCACAACACCCCCACCAAGGTGGGCAAAGTAGGGAGCTGGGATTTTAATCCCCGTGAGGATTCCCCAATCCCATGTTGTTAGTGGAGACTGCATGGGAAGCCTGGACTTCCATTCCTACCCAGCAGTAAGGGAACATCCCTCCCCATTTTTGCAGGGGTGGTCTCAAAAGAGTGGCGAGTCAAGTTTTTCATCATTAACCAGTGGTAACAAGGCCATTCAACGTGTCATCAGAGGAGATCATATGCCCACCAATAGTATGAGGGACCCCCCACTTCCATTATCAACAGAGTTTGAATGGAGAACTTGGAGTTGTACATCTACTGGCAGTAAAGAGGTGGTTCCACTTATTCCCCTGCTGGAGTGGTATTAAAGTAAATGCCAACTAGAAGAGAAGGTTTAAATAGCATTCATAGGCTCATAACATAATAAAAAAAAGTCCAGGTTTTAATTGTCATACTAAGAACCAAAAAGATTTAAAACTGAATGAAAAAAGACAGTTAACAGATGTCAGCACTGAGATGACAGAGATATTAGAATTATCTGAAAAAACTTTAAGGCAGTAATAACAATGCTTCAAAGAGTAATAACAAACTAGTAAAGCAATTAGTCTCAGCAAATAATCTCAGTAAAGAAATAGGAGACATAAAGAAGAACCAATTTGAGAACTGAAAAATATAATAATCAAACTATAAAGCTGAGTGGATGGGCTCAGCAGCAACTCTGTATATTTGCAATGACATAAATGTTTTATATGTTTTATATCTTGACTATCTCAATATCCTGCTAGTGATACTGTATTATATGACTTTGTAAAATGTTACCATTGGGAAGGTAAAAAAGCTATATGGGATCTCATTATTTTTACAACTACATGTGAATCTACAATTATATAAAAATAAAAATTTAATAAAAATAATAATTCCATCCTCAGAAAATGAATGAGTTAGAATGTACAGATGTTCCTTGAAGCATGATGGGGTTATGTCCTCATAAACTTATCTTAAGTCGAAAATATTGTAAATTGAAATGCATTTAATACACCTTACCTACCAAACATCATAGCTTAGCCTAGCCTACCTTAAACATGCTCAGAACACAATATCCAAATAATGTTGGCAACACAGTACACTGGACAGTATCCGTTGTTTGCCCTCATGATGTGTGGCTGACTATGAGCTGTGACTCACTGCCACTGCCCAGCCTCATGAGAGAATCATACCACATTGCTAGCTGGGAAAGGACACAAAAACATTCCAAATTCAAAGTCTGGTTTCTACTGAATGCATGTGGCTTTTGCACCATTGGAGACTTGGAAAATTGCAACTTGAATCATCTGTAGAAATAAACTGATACTGAGCTCCTTCACCTGCTCCCAAACTGGATGTTAGAACTGAGTTCATGCCTGAGAATCAGCAGAACCAAGTGAATCTTCAAATTTTTAAACTTCTGCCACATGGGACCAGGGTGTGTGTGTGTGTGTGTGGCAGTGAGCAATGCACGCCTCAAGAATGTACCGTGGGTGTGGGCCTGCGGACCTGGTCAGGCATCCCTGTATGGGACTCCTGCATACTCCATCGCTCTGCCTGATGGACCAGCACTGTTGTCACCGGAGAGGAAGGCAGGCCTGAGCCGAGGGAGGTGGTGGCAGTTTTCTCTTGTTTTCCCTCTGATTTATTGCACTCTTGGTGCTGCCTAATTCTCTGGGAAATGCAGGTAGTTTCTAATGACAAGACTCCTCTCTTGAATATCGTCTCTCTCCTTTCTAGCACTTCACTGGCTATCCTAATTCTTTGTAGCCACCCTGATGCCTTAATTATGGCGTGAAAAGACTGAAGGTGACCAGAGAAAAGGGCATTTAAAATACAATGCTGATGTGCCACGAAATACACAAGAATGCACATTCGTTGGCTATGTTTTACATCAGTTTTGACTTTAGAGATGCAGCAGTTCTGAAACATATTTAGGGCAAGTAACTACTCATTTATCTGAACAAAAGAAAAAAAAAGGTTTTCCGGGAAATGTGAAGAATCATTAAAAAATGTGAAGAATTATTAACTTTACAGTCTCTGAATGGAAAGTAAACTATTCACAGTCTAAAGCAGAAACATATTTTGAACCATTTGTGAACAAAATGGAAACATGCCCCCCCCCCCCCAATCCATTATCACCCAAATGGCCACAGGTTCTCTGACTAAATCAGTTAGGACTGTTGGCAGTTAAACATTTTCTGGAATTGTGCTCAGATATTGAAAAGATGACTTCTACCCACTTTTCTTACAATTGTGCCATGGTAAATGACAGTAATTTTTTTATGCCTTGAGTAAGAAGAAATGGAAAGATAATATTTACTCCATTAGGATGTTTTAACTTATACAGAAGCACTGAACAATCATTTACTAACACATACAAAGGGATACAAGCTTTCCGGTCAAAATATTCCCTATATAGTAGCAGTATAATAGATTATACATATTCTGCTGTGAATAAATCCTGAATTCCTAGTGAGTAATGTGTATGAAAGGCCAGCTAGGGAGCTAGGGGATTAGACAAAATAAATAAATAAAGCTACTCTTTCATATGCTGCAGTCTGGAGAGCTAAGACACACCTCCTTTCCTTCTCTCTTCTAAACTCTGAGGGCCCTTCCTCTTCTCTGAGCCTTTATTAACAAGCCTTTGTCTCTGTTCTAATGAAAAGGGCCCTTACACGTTGTCCCGCTCTTTCCTGGGCCCAGTGGTTTAAATGAAGCAAAAAAAGATTTGGGACTTTTCAGACGTGCCCTGACCACGCGGGGAGTCATTCCTCAGGTCTGCCTGAAGGGGGCGGTCGAGGCCAAGGAATGAACAGAAGTATGTGGCTGTACAGGGCGCTCCGCACCTCTTGCAGGACACGCATGATGCAAATCCCCAAGAAAAGGGCCTTCTAGAAAATTCAAGGTAATCAGCTCAAATCAAATTGTTAAATGTTTGTCACTTGGTGACTTAAAGCGTAGAGAATCAGGGGCCTGGATTGTTGCGGTAATCTTTTCTAAGGCTCTCATTTTACAGAAGAGGGAGTAGTAACCAGGCTCAGAGCAAGTCTGTGGTGTAACGAGCTGGTTAGTGGCACAACTGACCCCACAACTGACGTCTGCTAATCGCCTGCGGTGCGCTCTTTAAAAAAGCTCCAGGAGGCCGCTGCCTGCTTTTCTTGACAAAATAAGCCTCTAATGCTGAAAGAATATGCCTGCCGTTCAAGTTAGCATTTCTGGAATATAAGCTGCAAATGATGAAGCTCACTGGGGGAAAACAATCACGAATGTGAAATAAGATAAAATCATAAATATATTGCAATATCTGACTATTTTATAACACCCTTAGGCTCTGATGGTAAAAACAGTTAATGAGCTAGGTTTGTTTAAAAAATTATTTTCTATTAAAAAATGTTTTTTGGCTGTATCTGCCTATTATCTTTGAATGTGTTTAGGAACAAAAGAATTTCTTTTTCTGGTGAATTACTCATTCATGTGATTATTTTGAAAATTTTTTTATTATCATTTTCACCCCTTCTTCTATTTCTAAACCCCACTCAGGACAATTAATTTAGGTTCTCGGGGTACTTTTAAAAGCAGGCTACTCAAAATTTGCTTCTGGGACCAGCAGCATCACCTCGGAGCTTGTTACAAATACAGAATCACAGGCCCCATTTCTGAGCTACTGAATCATCACCTGCATTTTGCCAGGATTCCTAGGTGATTCTTATGTGCATGAAAGTTTGAACACAACAGCTGTAAGCCCTCCAGAACTCCAGTACCAGAGGGTTCACCTCCTGTTCATTGTGTTGAACTGTGGTCCTGGTCTCAACCGTGGTGTTCCTGCCAAAAATGAACTTCAGAATTTCCCATTGACAAGAAGGGAATATTGTATTAAAATCAGATTGGAAGGATGATGGGGTGAGAGAGCTCTTAATGAGTTCCCTGTGTATTCTTTCATGGAATATATATATATATATATGGGCACTACATTGATATTATACAAGGAAGGTTTGAAAGTTCTAATAAAAAACTCATGGGAGCTGAGAAAAGCCGGTTTCTTTGTGGGCTCTAAGCTCTATAGCAGTGCTTGACTCACTCACCAGTAGTGAATTAGGTGCCCTAACAGCACATGAGCTCTGTGAGTTCCCAGGAGATAAGGATACTTGGTAATAAACTAGTATTCCCAGAGACCTTATCTTCTCATTGATTTATTTCATTCCATCACCAAATATAAAGCTGTGTTTTGTGTACAACCAGTGCCTAATGATCCTTAACAACATTAACAGTAGATAAATATTTATTGAGTATCCACTAGGCACAAAGTATTGTTTTGGATAAAAATATTTTCCTAATTAGTTAAAACAGTTAATATTGTATTGCTATCAAAGCAAGGTGTAGGTAGAAGAACATCTTTGGATGAGCTATTCTGATTAACTTATTCCATACATAAAATCATGTATCCATTTGCTTCACATATTTCCAGAGTTATCAATTTTGGAGACAAATGACTTGCCCATAGTTATCAGAAAAAACAGACAAAAGAATGGACAACAAATATACTGAATGAGGGCGGGTTGATACCTTTTGCTTTCACTGAATAATTTTTATTCCATTACACATATCTGGATATAACCAGTTCTGTGGAGTCACATGGTGTCTCCCTCCATTAGTCTTGACCTTGCACACATGGATGCTCACATTTTTCTCCCAGTGCACATAGAAATGGAAGAGTCCAGATGTTTGGTTCAAACAGCGTGCTGTTATTAAATTCTTAGCAGAAAAGTGTCCCCCAATAGAAATTTACAGAGGAGTGCAAGCCGTTTATGGTGATCGGTGTGTTGTTGTGAGTACAGTAAGATGCTGGGTAAGGTGGTTCAAAGGTGCAGAAGTAGGGCAAGCAGATGTGAGTGACCAAGCACGAAGTGGAAGCAGTGACTGCAAGTGATCAGCTCCATCAAGATCACAGAAGTGTATTGAAGTGTGTGGTGATTTTGTAGAAAAGTAATTACGCAGCTTTGAAAATAAATGATGTGAGAGAGAGAGAGAGAGAGAGAGAGAGAGAGAGAGAGAATATGTGTGTGTGTGTGTGTGTGTGTATTTCAGTAAAATATCTTTTCCTGTTCATTTTCTCTTTGAGTGGAGGCAAAATTTAGTAGCCCACCCTTGTACTTGGATAAAGATTTCTACCAGAAACTGTTACACTGGGTTTCTAGTGCAATTCTATATTTGATAATTTGATGATGCCGGCTAGCTTCTTTGCTTTCAGATAAGATGACTAGTGATCCTCTAGACATGAGGGTGGAACTGGTAGACCAAGTTCTGGAGTAATTCGCTACAGCTTTCTTTTTTTTTTTTCTTTTTTTTTTTTTTAATTCGTTTTTATTGTTAGACTTATTGGGGTGACATCTGTTAGCAAGGATTACATAGGTTTGAGGCATACAATTCTACAGTGCATTGTCACCTTGTTGTATAATAAGTTCACCAGGCTACAGCTTTCTTAAATAGGCTGACCATCTAGATGTACCCTTTGAAATGGGACAGAAAACAATGTTACTGTCTGTTTCAAGTGATACTATAGTCAGCCTCCTGACACCCTGAATTCAGCCCTGTGAGACCAGGCTGACCATATGGACTGTTTTAAATGGGACAGTGCCATTCTGTCCCATTTCAAATGGGAAGTCTGGTCAGCCTACTTTTAAATAACTTCTCACCCTACTGATAAAAATCTAGCCAAATTCATTTTAACTGATTACTAAATGTTATTTATTTTTACCTAACTTTATATGCTATGTAGTAGTAAATGCTCATATTATCTACTCTATTCTGGGAGCACCAAATACTGGTGCTACATTAACTCAACCCTACTAGAGAAACAGATTCAGACTGCACTAGTATTTCTGTGTAGCCTGACAAATGTCAGAAATTATAAATTATTGAGTTAAAAAGTAACAGAGCGAAAATACAATTTTCTGTTACTGGGAATCCAAGCTGAGAAATATGACACCCTTCCCTAGTCTCCTGCCCCCAAATTAGGTTGCTTACCTGCCCCATTGTCTCCCAGCAGCTGGCCCCCACCCCATCCCCCCACTTATTAGAAATAATTTTCAGCAGCTGTCTGAGGAAAGTTCTTAGGGATTTTGGTAGCATCTATAAGCTGTTCAAATAACTCAGTGTCAGAATGTTCCTCTTGGGGAGCACGAGGATACAAGAAGCTTAGACCTCCTGTTTAAGCTTTAATAAAAGCCTGGTCAAGATGGCTCAGGTGTGCCAGGCACGAAGAGCCTCATCCTCCCACTCCTCCTAGTAACAACGTAAGGAATCAGGAAGAAGCTGTAATGGTCCGTAATAGGAGCATGGCAACTGGGGATTCTTAGAAGCAAGATTTCTGAGGTCATTTGTGGTATGAGTATTATGTTATGAAAAATTGGCGATGTCTTTTTAATGGTCACTTAGGAGAGTCTATCTGTGATGTTTCAGATGGCTGGGCCATACACTGGAAAGGAGGCTGCTCCGTCTTACTGGAAGGGTTGCCTCGCCAACTGCTACCTTCCGTCTTGCTGCTGGCTGGGGGTGGTGTGTGCCCAATCATCTCCTTCTTCCTACTTAGCCCAATTGCTTTAGAAAAACTGTTTCACTGAAACAACTTATATGCAAAATAGTGACAAGTTATAAATGTATAATTTTTAAATTTACTATTGACACAATAGTATATAAGTTTCAGATGTACAACATAGTTATTAGACAATTATCTAACTTATGGAATACCCAAATAAATCTAGCCTCCAGCAAATACCATATATATAATAGTTATTACAATGTTACTGACAATATTCCTTATGCTGTAGTTTATATCCTCATGGCTATTTTGTAATTGCCAACTCGTACGTCCTAATCCCTTCCTCTTTTTCACTCCCCCAAATCCCTCCCATCCGGCACCCATCAAAATACTCTCTGTGTCTATGAGTTTCTTTCTGTTTTATTTATTTTGTTCTTTAGATTCTACATATGGTTGAAATCATATGACATTTGTCTTTCTGTCTGACTTAGTCCACTCAATACAATACTGTCTAGGTCCATTCATATTGTTGCAGATGGCAAGATTTTTTTTTAATGGCTAAATAATATTCCATTTACATATGAACCACTTCTTCTTTATCTTTTCTTCCATTACTGGACACCCAAGTTGCCTTCATGTCTTGTCTATTGTAAATAATGCTGCAATAAACATATAGATGCACAGGTCCCTTCAAAGTAGTATTTTAGATTTCTTAGGACAGATACATCAAAGTGGGATTACTGGGTCCTTCTTTGTCTTTTGTTATGGCCTTTGTTTTAAAGTCTGTTTTGTCTGGTAGAAGCACTGCTATCCTAGATTTTTTTGTTTGTTTTCATTGTCATGAAATAGCTTTTTTCATCCCTGTACTTTCTCAGTCTGTGTGTGTCTTTCAATGTGTGTGAGTCTCTTCTAGGCAGCATATGAAGGGTCTTGGTTTTCTTATCCATTAGGCCACCCTATCTTTTGATTGGAACACTGAATACATTTACATTGAAGTAATCATTGATAGATATGTAGTTGCCATTTTATTACTCATATTTTTGAAATTTTCTTCTTCAAGAAGTCTCTCTCACATTTCTCTTAATACTGGTTTGGTGTTGATGAATTTCTTTAGCTTTTCCTTGTTTGGGAAGCTACTGGTCCATTGATTTTAAATGATAGTTTTGCTACGTAGAGAAACCTTGGGTGTAGGTCCTTGCTTTTTATCACTTTGAATATTTTCTGCCAATTTCTCTTGGACTGCAAAGTCTCTGTTACAAATTCTGCTCACAGTCCTGTAATAGCTTTCTTATAGGTAATTAACTGCTTTTCCCTTGCTGCTTTTAAGATTCTCTCTTTGTCTTTAACCTTAGACATTTTAATTATAATGTGTCTTGGTGATAGCTACTTTGGGTTTATCTTGTTTGGGATTCTCTGCACTTCATGGACTTGTATGTCTATTTTCTCCACCAGGTTAAAGTTTTTCATTATTATTTCTTCAAATAGGTTTTAAATTCCTTGCTCTCTCTTCTCCTTCTGGTACCCCTATGATGTGAATGTTTGTATTTTCGATGTTGCCCCAGAAGCCCCTCAAACTAACCTCATTGTTTTTTGTTTCTTTTTTCTTTTTGCTGTTCTGATTGAGTGTTTTCTGCTACTTTATCTTCTAAATCACTGATTTGAACCTCTGCTTTATCTGATCTGTTGATTTCCTCTAATGTATTCTTTATTTCAGTTATTCTATCCTTCATTTCTGACTGGTTCTTTTTTATGTTTTCTTTCTTTGTTTTTATGTTTCCTATCTCTTTGTTGAAGTTCTAAGATCATTGAGCATCCTTATAATCAGTGTTTTGAACTCTGTACTTGGTAGATTGGTTGTCTATTTTCTTTAGTTCTTTTTCTGGAGCTTTGGCCTGTTTTGTCATTTGGAACATATTTCTTTGCCTTCCCATTTTGTCTGTCTCCCTGTGTTTGTTTCTATGTATTAGGTAGAGCTGCTATATCTCCTGGTCTTAGCAGAGTGGCCTTATGTATACTAGGTGTGCTGTGGGGTCTAGTGGCACACTCTCCCTGGTCAACTGAACTCCAAGTGTATTCCTGGGTGTGTTTTATGTGCCCTACTGCTGTAGTTAAGCCTTGGTTGCTATTTGAACATCAATGGGAGGACTTCACCTTCAGGATGATTGGTTTTGAGGACTAGCCATGACTACAGTTGAGGAACTCTTGTGCACATGTACATGAGTACAGTGGAGGAGCTGTGGTGCAGGTGCTAACTCTATGGAGCTTTAACAGGGCTCTGGTGCCTGCCCTGTCTGCCCTTTTAGTGTGTCATCCACCTGGTGGCCTCAGTTTGAAGCTGGGCACCATGCATGCCAGCATTGGGGCCTTTTGGGAGGAGTTCTGTCACGGTCTGTGCCCTGCCCAGGACCTCTAGGCATGAGTCACAAAGCAATTTGTAGATGGCTTTCACCTGCTCTGGGCTTAGAGGTACCTGGGAGAGGCCAAGCCTTGCACTGAGGCTTTTTATCACTAGAACCAGGCTTAAGGCTGCTTAGCAAGGAGTACAGACATGCTGAGACCAGATACTATTTGTTTGGAGTTTGTAAGCTTGTGAGAGATTTTTAAGAAAGTTGGTAGCATGAGCCACGACAGGGCATTTTGTATGGAAAAGCCACCAGAAATGGCTTGGGTGAGCTTGCAAGTGGGTGGGGTGGGGTCTCAGGGAATCAGCAGGGATGGGTGAAGAGTGTTAATGAGATTGATGGAGCCTCAGGTATGGGGGCCTCCTGTATCTGCTCTCTGGGAGGAGGGAGAGCTCAACAAAGAAACAATGAATTTTACCAGCACTTCTGTCTGGGAGAAAGTTGCCACTCCAGCTCTCCCCCAAAGCTAGATAATTCAGTCCCTTCTCATATGCCCAGGCACTATTCAAACTGCTGCCCCAGAGCTGTAGTTCGGAGTGAGTGAGTCTGTGCATGGGTCCTTTAAGAGAAATGCTTGGGACCCCAGAAGCCCTCTGTCTTACTCAGCCACAATCTCTTCTTGTTTTCATAGCCAGAAGTTGTGGGGACTTCTCTTCCTGCCACTGGAACCCTGGGCCAGGGGGGATGCAGTGGGGCTGGGACCACTTGCTCCTCCAGTGAGATCTCCAGAGCCAGGATATCCTTCTTGGCTTTTAACTGCCATGTGGGTGTGGGACTAGCCTGTTTGGCATCTGTATTCCTTGTACCCATGTAACCAACTCTTAATCAAGAAAGGGCACATTACAAGTATCCTAGAGACTACCTGTCTATCACTTCCTCCTCCCCCTCCCCAAGGATAACTACCCTTTTGGCTTCTAACACCATAGATTTGTTTGTCCTGCTTTTAACTTTAGATAGATAAGTGTAATCATGAAGTTTATATTCTTTGTGTCTAGCTCCTTTCACTCAACATGGTATGTATGAAATTCATCCCAGTTGTTTGGTGTAGCTGTAGTTTATTTACTGGTGTAAGTATTCTATTATATGTATATACTATTATGATGTATATTTATCCATTCTATTGTTGATGGACAGTTTAGTCATTTCCAATTAGGGGCTGTTAAAAATAACACTGCTATAAATATTCTGTATGTCTACATGCACATGCATTTCAGTTATATATATACCTAGGAATGGAAATAACCGGCTTATAAGCTATGCATTTGTGGGGGATGACAGTCCACCATGTACCTCAGGCATTTCTGCTTATTCTTCCTGAGTGTGCCAAACTTCAAGACACACTGATACTGAGCAGTTCCTGTAGCTGGTGACATAGAAACAGCTAGGTCACAGCCATCATGGTGTGACTACTGCTTTCTCCTCAGGGGAAGCAGGGGCACTGGCTTGTTTGCTGCTTGCTGTAAAAGGTGCTGAGCCCTGGGCCCTGTGTTTCTCAGCTCTTGCAAACTTGTTGCATGAATGGCTTCTATCTGGGCCTCTCATGTTGCTCAGTGGGTTTGGGAGGCGGGGGAACCAGCACACCATTCTGATGTTTCTGCCATTTACTGTATTGTGAGCAATAAACTGTCTTGCTCTGAATTATTAAATCTTAGAGTCTACTTTTGGCAATTGCGGAGTTGTGGCAAGCCACCCTGCTTTTCTACCCAGGAATCTCCTTCAGAGTCTTACTATTCTTTGCTCTCCTCCATGAGGCTGGCGTTCTCTGACTGCTTAGTCAGCTGTATTAGGTAACATTTAACAATTTCTCCAAGCTTTTTAGAGTTTGCGAAGACTAATATTTTATTGCCCATTATGTGCACAGCACTTTCATATTACCAAATAGAATAATTCTTACTGTGAGGCAGATATTATTGTACAGATTTGTACACTGAAAATAGAAGATTCAGGGACATTTGATTTTATGCAACTATAATAACAATGGCTACCGTTATATGTAACAATAGCCCCTAGTGCTCCATATGTGAATTTTCTCATTATAATTCTATGAGGTAAGTATTATTGTCATTCTCAAAGAACAGCTCAGTAAGTTCATGCATTAAAGTTAATCCACCTGCCTATAGTTACACAAACAGCAAGTGGTAGAGCTGAGGTTTCATCCAGGGTGAGACTGACCTCCAAGTTCAAACACTAGTGTATTTATTGTCTAAATTGTCTATTACCAGTGGTATAATCACAACTTGAACCCACATTCTCAGAAATCATATCTGGTGCTCACTTCACTGAACATTTTGCCAATACACCTCAACTCTTAACAACTGATAGCTTGTTTGAGTTCCCCATCTGGCACATGATTGAATGAGCAGTGAAATGACCAATGATCAGGTAGAGAGAAAAGAGGGAGAAGAATGAAATGTTTGTGTAATTCTTGCTCTAGATCATTAGCCTCCAAATAACAGGGTGTGTGTTGAGCATAAAATTGCATTCAGAAGGGGAGTATAAATCCTCAGAAACCCAGATAAATAGATGTGTCTAATTTTATTTTATTTTATTTTATTTTATTTTTTTTTTAAATTCATTTTTATTGTTAGACTTATTGGGGTGACATCTGTTAGCAAGGATTACATAGGTTTCAGGTGTGTCTAATTTTAAAGGAAAACTTAATTTTGGCTTTTAAAGGTTACCAGTCTCATAATCATCCTCTGGAACTCTTTATCTCCAGGGAGAGTAGTCCCAAAAGGTCAGGAGGGCCGTATTTCTGTGTGTTTGTTGAAATCAAATGAAATTCATTCTCAGAAAGTCAGCAGTCTCTCACGTTTTGTCATCTCACTATGGTAAAGTGGCTTCAACCTAGATCCAAGGGACTGGCCTCAAGGAGGAACCAATACATGATTAACTTTTTACATTGACCCAGTTCTTGGCTTTAGGGACCTTGACCACTCTTGAGGATATGCTGACTCTTCATCTCTCCATCGTAACCTAAAAGTGCAAATGCTTTTCCTACTCAGCCCTGCCACCTCTGCCCAGTGCCAGCATGTTTCTTTAGGGACATCACACTATTTCTATAACTCTGAATGTGATAAAGGGGAAATTATGTAACATTTGCTCAGTTGCCATTTCAAGAAAGCAATTCAAAGAGATCCTTGGGAAACTTACTTTATATATGTGTTTATAAAATCAGTTTCAAGGCCCTATGAATTTAACAACTTGTATTTCAATGGTATCTGTTTCCCTTTAAATACACATTTATAAGTGTGGCTGAGATATTTTGGTAGAGTGTGGGGAAAGGACTTATGTTGATGTTCACAGGAAAATTTAGAAATATTCTTCAGTGACTGGGAAATCCATGATGAAATGTATCCTCACTGTGGAGGGCCATTTCAATATTAGCCCATATAATCCAAAATGAGCACTTAAGAGAATAAACTGAAGGGAGTTTGTTGAAGAAAAAAATGTAGATAATTTCATTAAAGTGGAGAGGGTGAAGGAATATGCATATGTGGCTTGGGAGACCAGCTAGCAGGGGTTATACAATTTTATATCCTAAAATAAATTTCATATAGTCCTGTGGGCTATTATTTCATACTGAAAATTAATAAAAGAAAGCAATTCTCAGCCATCTTACTTGGAATTTTTCATACCATATTGTTAAGGTCATCTCCTCTTGTAAACATAAGAGGAGATATAAATCTCATTTCAAGGGTATTTGGGGTAGAGAGTAAGAATGTTTTGACTCTGAAAGGTGTTCTAAATCAGTGATAAGTTTGATGGAATCAGTAAGACACAGCTTACATTCTGATATTATTAAATACTGCTATTTTTAATTACACTCCCCAATTTCAATCTATACTATGAAGTGTCAGTGATCAAGACAGCTTGGTATTGGCAGAAAAACATATGCACAGACCAGTGGAACAGAATTAAAGACCCAGAAATAAATCCACAAATGTATGGGCAGATAACTTTTGACAAAGGAGTGAAAAATACTCAATGGGGAAAAGAAAGCCTCTTCAGTAAATGGTGCTGGAAAAATTGGAAAACCACATGCAAAAAAATAAATCTGAACTGTGAACTGTCACCATACACTAAAATTAACTCAAAATGGATTAAAGACCTCCACAGAAGACCCAAAATAATAAACTGTATAGAAGAAAACATTGGTACTAACCTTATAGACCTCAGGCTCAAGGAGGATTTCATGAACCTGATCTCAAAGACAAGGGAAGTAAAAGCAAGAATAAATGAATGGGACTGTATCAAACTAAAAAGCTTCTGCACAGCAAAAGAAACCATCAACAAGGCAAAGAGACAGCCAACTGAATGGGAGAAAATATTTGCAAATAACGCATCAGATAAGGGTCTAATATCTAAAATATATAAAGAACTAATAAGACTTAACAACAAAAAAAACAAACAACCCAATTAAAAAATGGGCAGAAGAACTAAACAGACACTTCTCCCATGAGGAAATACAAATGGCCAACAGACATATGAAAAAATGCTCATCCTCATTAGCTATCAGGGAAATGCAAATCAAAACCACAATGAGATACCACCTCACACCTGTGAGAATGGCTGTTATCAACAAGACAAGGAATAACAAGTGCTGGAGAGGATGTGGAGAAAAAG
>PVJL010009920.1:0-53365 GCA_004026885.1 Lyroderma lyra | reverse complement strand
CCGCTCGGGACCAGAACAACTAGCTGATGCCTGAGGAGAAGGTTCGGGTCCATTGGGAGTGCTCCTAACCCTCAATCTTGAAGTCTAAAATTTCTTTACCAGGCAACAAAGACTTTCCATCTGTTACCTGGAGTAAGCAGATACAAATGCCCCTCAGAGAAATAACCGGAATTGTTTAGAAAGTCTTTTGAAATTAGTTTAAAAAAAAAAAGGGTGTTTCATTCAAGTGATTGGTCTGAAGGTTTAGTCAAGATACTCAAAAGTTGTTATTATGGCATCTTCGTGTCCACTCAAACTTGGGGGTCTCCTTGAGGTGGCAGGATATTTGCCAATGGTACTAGGGTGACATCTTGTCCACTCAGTGACCCCAGCAGAATGAACAATTCCCTTCTACGGCTCTAAGAAAAGACTCCACGGGAAGTTTTATTGACTCATATACTCACCTCTACATGTGTCCAAGGGCATGCAATGTTTTGATGAACATGGCCTGAATCATATACCCATTTTTGAAATCAAAAGATGAAAAAACTTGAAATTAAGAGAAGCAGGATAGTCCCCAAGGAAAAGTACATGCCTTTACCAAAACAATGGGCAAAAAGAGTGGATGTTCACTATAGACTTGTGGCCGAAAAGACTTCTCCTCTATCTTATGTAACCTGGTGGCTCAGTTGAAGTGATTTTCCTGAGAAAAAAAATTCTGTCTCACCATTTCCTCAGTGTCCCAAGAAGACAACATGATTTTAGTCATCCATTGGGTGACACGTGACATTTTAATGACAATCTCCGTGTATCATTCCACCATGGTGGTTAATTTTTAACCCCTGTGTTGTCATTTTTCTACATCAGCTTTTCTGAAGCCACCAGCCTCCAATGACAGCCTCAAAGGGCAACTGCTTGCTCATTTTATGGCTTGCAACAAATAGATGGAAAGACCAGAGCTAAAGACAGAGGGATTTGTCTGAAGAGGGCAGCTTGTCACTTGTTTCTCACCATCATGTGGGGTCGCATGGGTCTTCTTGCCTAGTGAATCTTCCTAAGGCTAGCGACCTAATGACCTGAGCGTAAGGAAGCTCAGACAAAACATGACCCTGAGAGAATGCATTACCAGTGCTCTGCGACCACACACACACACACACACACACACAGTGACAAGACAGAATATAGTGGAGACAAGTATTGCCACCAGTCTCCCCCAGTGACATCGCATCACTGCTTCTTTTTCAAATTTGCTAAACTTCACTATAGAATATGGAGTTAAACTAAAACCCTTAGATGTTATTTGTTATGGCTTCACATAATAGGCAGTCATTTCCAAAATTCCCCCCACCCCTCTCAGTACAGCCTGTTACACATAGCAGGAGCTCAATACGTGTTCTCTGTGTTGAGTGAGTGAATATTACATTGTTGCCTTACAACTGCCAACCCATCTGTCCCCTCATGCATTCCCCATGACATCCTAAGGCAGGAGCTAAGCGTGGAAGCCACGGGGACATAGAATATCTAGGAGACAGAACTGACCCTCTCTCAGGGGTACTGTTCCTCCTTTACTTGCACACCTTACATCACCATGCATGACCCCGGAGGATGGCTGGTTAGTCAATGACGGGTAAGATTCCTCAAGGGAGGAACAACTTAAGACAGGCAAAGTCACATAGGGGCCATCAGAGAGAGCTTGGGCTGAATAGAGGTGAGGCACAGCCCCTCACCCTCTCTGAGGTTTATCTACCCGCTGGCTGCCTTGTGTCTCATGTTGCTCCAGTGATAACCTGATAGAACGATATTAGTCATGGTCCCTTAGAGATGACTTGGATACTGAGTCAACCCCCTGGGGTAGTTTTGGTACACTGAGTCCTTGGGGCTATATGTTCTCATAGAAACACAATGCATGTTGGAACACAATGGGGACTTTCAGGAAAAGCAGTCTCCTAGGCAACATAATTCACAGACCATGGAAAAACTGGTTTCACTTCCTTGTATGTCCATCAATAATAGCTATGCATTGGCCTAATTCAGCACTCAGTCCATGAGGCTGGAACCCCTTGGCACTACTTATAATATATTTTTGGCTACTGTCTTTCATCACTTTGCGCCACCCTTCCCATTTTTCCACTGCCCATGTTGTGCAGGATGCAACATTATGTGAGCTCTCAAGAGCTTGTCCTTGGAGTGTCCTCCTAAACAATGACCCCTCTTCTTGGTACCGATGCTCAGTCAGAATGGGGTACTACAGCCCTGTCAGGGGTTGAGGACCTGTGCCCATGCCATTGGATTGGGATCCTTCCAGTGCCCATTATGTACTATTATGAACTTCTTTGTAAGTCACTTTTGCTTCTTCTTCACCAGACAAGGTAAGCCCACGGAGATCTGCTTTCCTCACGTACTGATTCTCTCTTCGGCTGCTTTTCTATGTAAACTTGTGCATCCAGTGGTTTCTGATTCATACTAAGATGGCAATGGTCCCTTGTGACTCTTTACCCGGGACATGAACAGTGGAGATAGAATGCCTGAATCCAAAGACTTTAGACGCTAGTGATAGGTGACCATGTCAGGTTCAATAGCAGGTGACAAGTAACATTTCTTTCGTTTCAAAGATTTCCTCTTGCCCTTCTGATCAACCCAGTCAGCAAGGCTCAACTTTTCTGGGACACTTACCCAGCTCACCTCCCATTTCTTCCCTGCTGGGGTTCCTGTCATTCCCCCCTCAGCATCAGGAGGATGGAGGAGCTCCCATGATTAACATTATAGAGTAAAAAGATTAGGCCTGAGGTGTAACACTTGCATTCCGTACATTCTTTAAACTTAGGAAATTTAAAACTTAGTCTCCTGATGCGGCCAGCTACCTCCACATCTCACCTCATGCCCTCCAGCCCTCCCAGTACTTAGTGCAGGCAGAGTAGCACAACTGACTCATTTGAGAATGGCTGTCTGGGGATTCCTAGATATAGAGAATAGGCTGACCAGATGTCCCATTTTAAACAAGACAGAAAACGACAGTACTGGTCAGCCTAGTCTTACTGGGTTAGCTTCAAGGTGTCATCAGGCTGACCATATGTACCATTTGAAACAGGACAGTACCATTGTTTTCTGTTCTGTTGAAAATGGGACATCAGGTCAGCCTAAGAGAAGAACCTATTGTTTTTCTTTTACAACTCACAAATTTTAAACAAACCGTGAGTACTCAGGTTGAGCTCAGTGGACGGCCTCTCTTAGAGCTGCAGGCTCTTGAAAATGAGGGAGAGAGATACCTGTTAGTTCCGTATTGCAAATGGTCAAAATGGTGTTTGAGGTGAGTACTGGTGTCAACACCTCAGAGGGCTCTGTTGATTCTGTACAGCTGAAGGTTTGTAGGGGGGTGGGGGGAGGTTGTGTGGGAGACCCTCTGCCCCCAGCGATGATAATAACAGCAGTAGAGTGACATGGGGATCCCAAAGCATAAGAAGGGCCTCCTTGGACTGTGTTGCCACTGGGCACCAAGGGGCCGACTCTGGGTCAGCCCCTGGACAAAGTAGAAGACTTAATTTTTAGACGTGATCCAAAGGAAGACAGCTTGTACTGAAAGGGTTTCTGCAACTTCATTAAGGTACATCCGTCATTCCCCTCCAACACACACTTGACTTCAGGGGATGTGCTCACTCTGCTTGCTGCACCCTGAGGCCATTTCTGATTTGGATCCAGCTTCCCCCGCCTTATCCACACGGCATGTTCTCAAACAGTGCAGACCAACCCCACTCCTCTCTCACTGCCCAGTGCCAAATTCCTCTTCCTCCACAGTGGCCTCTCAGAACCTGACAAACCCAGCTGACAACAGTGACTCTCTTCTCTCAAATATTACACTTACGCCTCTACACGGTCCATTTTATTACAGTATTTCCTAAACTTGCGCTATTCTTGTAGCACTCTTATAATTGTTGCCATATCAATGCACCATCTGGGGTAATATTTACTTTTTACAAAAAAAGCATTAAATTAGGCTCACTTCTTAAAATTTAAACGAAGTAATTTTAAAAGAAAACATTATACCACCACTGAAAATAGAAAAGCATTTCACTTGCCATAAACAGAAGGTATCCATGGAAATAGCTACAACAGAAGCCAAACAGTGTAATTAAATTCTACCTCCGCTGGGCCAGTTCGAGTCTCTCGGGCCTGAGGCTCTGTCCCTCGAGGTTGCAGAGGGAGACGATGCAAGGGTGAGAAGGGTGTCAAGGGCACCCTCACAGGAAGCTGGGACCCTCTTCTGAACGCAGTCAGAAGGGCGGGAAGCAGAGTGGTTCTCTGACCGGCTGGTCTTCAATGCTCTGTTGCCTACAGACTGAAATCACTCGGCGTGCCACGGGGCAAACGAGGGAAAAGTCCAGCCATTGTTAGTATGACGAAGACAGTTATGTGGCTGGATACTTTCCAGACAGCCCCCATATATCCCATACCTAGAGACCTCCTGCCCATAATGCATCGCCTTATGTTGTCAGTTACCTTTAGACATGTGTTTTAATCTCCCCACTAGTTAGTAAGATCCCTGATGACAGGACTGGCACTAAGATCTCACGTTTCCTTACTACCTGCAAGTGTCTTGATCCTAAGGGTCAGTTCATTAGTGTGAGAGCTGGTTAGAAAGGGAAGGAGTAAAAATATGCCTGTGCTTCCGGGAGTGGTCTCACCTCAGTTAGCAAACCCTGAGCAGCTCTTGCATGGTGCATGCTGGACGGGAGTTGGCTAGGCAAGCCCTGGGCACACAGAGGTGAATAAACAGAAAAGGAAGAAGACGAAAGAAAGATATGCTGGCAGTAGTAAGATGAACACGTCATGAAATATTTCTGTTTTGGGGTTTGACATATGGTTCAAATCTTACTTTATTGCTAAAGGTATTAAGCGAAATCCAGAGGAAATTACTTTACCAAATGAAAAAAATAATAAAAATAAAGCGTTAGATTTGAAAAGGTCAGCGGGTACTGGAGAGTGTTAAAAATATTGTTCATTTAGTCACCTTCCTTCGGGGCGCTGGCATCAGGAACTTGCAGCTTTTACATGACACATGTGAGCATTAAAAGGGATTTATTGGGAAATAAATAGTATGCGGAGATATTCCTCAAGCCATTTCTCAGCTGGGCCGTGTTTTTCCATCTATAAACTAGGACTCCCAAGAAGCAGGGGCCCAGCCATGACGGGCACGCGCACCGATGTTTGTTTACTGTGTGCCCCATGCATTTCCAGGACCCTCAGCATACATTAATAAATTGAACCCTCGCAACGACCTTACGAGGAAGGATGTTTTCGGTTGCTGCCATGATGAATCGCCACCCGCTTAGCTTAAAACAACCCAAATCTGTTCTCCTGTAGTTCTGTAGGTCAGAAGTCCAAGTCGGGTCTCATGGGGCTACTAAACCCAGTGCCTGCAGGCTTGGGCTCCTCCCTGGAGCCTCCCGGGGGAGAAGCTGGTGCCTGACTCACTGGGGCTGAAGCAGGACTAGTCGTCTTCAGTTGCAGGACTGAGGTCTCCACGTCCTTGCTGATTATTGGTTTAGGACTGTTCCCAACATCTCAAGGCCATGCACATGCCTTGCTTCTCTCCCTCTTCCTCCATCTTCACACGGTGACTCCCTTCTGTCTTTCCCCAGTGCCTCTCTCTGCCCTACTTCTCTACCTATCCTAACTCAAGTGACTAAATCGGACTCACCCAGGTAATCCAGGATAACTGGCCCTTCTCAAGGTCCTTAACCTTAATCACATCCTTTTTGCTACAGAAGGAGACAAATTCACAAATTCTGGAGATTAGGGTGTGCAGCTCCTGGGTGGGGCATTGTTCTGCTAGTCACAGCTAAATGCTATTGTGATCCCTGTTTTACAAGTCGGGGCTACTCTCTGAAATAATAAGAAAGCAGCAACCCATGCAGGTCCTCCTTGCTCTTTCTTTTTCCCACAGTGAGGGGCCTTTAATACCAAATTTGTTTTCATGAAGAACCTGATAACCAGGTGCCTGCACCTTAGTTTGACTACAGGGCAAGGTATAACCTGTTCTGGAGACATTCACTTTAGAATCCATTCATAATTAAGAAACGAAAGGCAGTCTCCTTTTGTAAACAGACTTGAAGCAATTATTTGATTGGAGGAGCTAATTTTTGCTTTGTCGTTACATCCTATTAGCAGTCCATGCTCCATCTATATTAAAAATTGCTTTAATGAATTATAAAAGTACAATTTAAGAACCCCCACCTCTTATTTTTTCATCTAACCCAAAACCTACAGGAAAGCATGGCTTAATCTCTTTACTCTCCTGCTCTGTCCCTTGCCTCCATCTTTTAGATTTCCCTTGGAGTGTCATCATTCCATGTCTAAACCCAGACCGTGAACTTCAGGTGGGAGGCAACCTTATTTGTTTAAGGTGTCACCATATCTTTATCACTAAGCACAGAACCTACCGTGCAGAAGTGTGGTTAGTGACTTCTGACGTAGCTCTCAATGATGTCCCTGTGTTGGTATTCACCCTCTTGTGTAATGTCCCACTTTTGAAAGTTGGAGGGGCCTAGTGCCTTGCTTCTAACAATAGTATTTGGCCACATTATGGTATGCCACATCTATGATTAGGTTACGAAATCTGTCTTGCTCGCTGACTCTCTCCCTTGCTTTGTTGGCTTACGTCTTTAATGAAATAGACTGCCATGTTGGAGAAGCCCTATGGAGCAAGGAAGTTGCTCTGACATGGAGTTGGCTGGAGCTAAGGTACTAGTGCAGTTCGAATGTACACACATCGGGAAAAGTCTATGAGGAATCCTAACAGGTACTCCACAGCTTAATTCCTTTCTCCAATGCTTAAAGCAAAGCATTCTTCACTGAGGGGCTTGAAATCAGGTCCAGTTTCCAGCAGTGGGCTGCTGTCTCACCCTCTGTTGGTCCTCAGATGCGTATTTTTCAGATAACTGTGTGGCCAGGAGGACCCTGTAAGCTCCGTGTGGTTGGCGGGTCCTCCTGGCCACACAATGTTGAGCTGCTTGTTTTTCTGCTGTCATTATTTCCCCTGCTATGAGTCAGTTCATTGCTCTCTCTTTCCTGTTGTGAGTAACTGTGTGATATTAGGGCAGAGTAATTCCGAAGCACTTCCTGGGGATGGAGAGAGGAATGACTCATTGTTCCTAACAGTTTGTATATTGATTGTCTGGTGGAGAAGATCGGTACATTAAAACCAAAACACATCATTCCCAACAGGAGCAGAGACTCAAAGTCAGGCCTGTGGGATGTGGCTGACATGGAGAAATAGCAGTCATAGTGTTTATTCAGACGGCCCTTGAATCACGAGCTGATATTGTGTTTTTGCTTATTTGATTGTCACTAGACCATGAGATCAGGGGCCTGTCCTTCTTCCCTGCTATCCTCAGAGGCTGGCCTAGAGTAGGAGCTCAAGAAACACTTTTACAAACAAAAAAGAAGTCCTTGAAACAGTGGGAGATTGCTTAGGAAAAGTTCAGCTGGAACTTTGGCTTAGCATTCCTTTCCAACTTGGCTTGGTGGCAGGGTTAAATGATTTGACACAATCAAGTGGTTAAAGGACTAATTGGGGGCGTAAATAGGTACCCGTATTCCACGTGAAGCCCTGAGGACACATCCTCCATAATTTATAACACCCAGCCAACTGGTACCGCCGGATGCCACTGTAGCAGCAGAAGCAAGCATGTAAGTGGGGAGCTGCTCATCAGACACTTACTCTGGCCACAGGACAAGTCGCTACTTTCGATCTGAGACCCTTGATTTTGGTGCATAGCCTTTTGTCACCAATTTGAAACTCACCAACTCTTCCTCTGGCCCCACTGCAGCATCATAGCTACAGAGAGTGGGACCAGGTTACTCAAACTTGAGGGGACACATTCCCAGTATGACAAAATGGGTCTGGTGTTCCCTGATATTTTTTGAGCTACACTTTTTGCTTGAGTCATCTCAGAGTAATCTGGAAACCATATGGTGACAGCAGACATTGCTATCCCTTAAGAACATTTTAACCTTTGTTTAATTATTTCACCCCCTCAGCCACATTTATTTTTTCCTTGTATTTTACTAGGAAAGTAGATGTGTGAGCACGTGTTCAGTCCCCCCGGAAACAGCAGCCCTTCCTGCTACCACTATTCCGGCCAGCTGTCCTCTCCTGGCTAACCAGACCTCGTCCAGCGGGAGAACAGCTCAGGGTTCAGGACAAATGCGATTCCCAGCTCTATCTGTGACAGTCAGAGGTGGCTTTTCTTCATCTTCAAGATGCTGTGTTCACCACTGTGAGGATTGGCATCTGTAAGTTGCTGCCACAGTTCTACCGATAGCGAGGGAGGGAGTCAGGGCCTCAAGTCCCCTCTGCACCCGCCGACACCTCCATCTGCAAGACACAATGCGACAGTGGAGTTGTCAAGAGCACGAATTCTGAAGCCAGACTGTCTGCTTTAAGATCTGGTCCAACAATTTGTCAACTGCGTGGTCTTGTGCGAATTATTTACTCTCCAATGGGACATATTAACAGTGTCAACCTGGTGAGGTTGATATGCAGAATAACACTTGTGGAAGAACTTAGGACTGTGCCTGAGACACAATAAGCAGTCTGTTCGTGTCAGCACTTATTATCGTTATTTAATTTCATGCTCCCAAAACTTAGGAAGTTGGTCATACGATGACGGAAATGGAGAATTTAAGTAGTTCACTCAAGAAATTCGGCCAAGGGAGTTCCCTGGTGGTGTAGTGGCTTAAGGCTTCGGTGCTGGCGCCGTCAGCTCTGTGGCCTGGGTTCGATTCCCAGTCAGGGAACTAACTACCCACATACCAAAAAGCAAGATGGAAGGAAACAACATTTGAGTTATCATTTTATTTTCACAGAAACAGAAAACATTTGATTCTTTTTAAGAGAAGGGAAATCTGCTTTTCACTCACAGTGGGTTCAGGTTTGTTTGTTTTTTTATTATTATTGGAAATTAAGAAGCAAGAGATTGTGATAAGGCCAAGAAATGTTTTGCTTTGTTTTGCTTTTATTTGTAGACTGTTCAGGTTTATATTTTATGTCATTAGTTGTTCTTTTTTTTTTTTTTAAATTATCCTTTACTAATAATTCAAAACCAAGGTTACTTTACCTTTAACCATCTGAATTGCTTCTGTTCTAACCTACCCATCAAAGAGTGTTGCTTTTAGTTTTCTATAAACTGCTGTGCTGTTAGGATTGCTAGTTCGTAAGGCAGAGGAGCCTTTTGCACTGTGTCTCTCACTGGACCCCCGATTGACACTGGCACACCGTACACACACCTGCTCCATTGATCACCCTCAAATACTGTTGAGTCTTGCAGGACACAACCAAGAGGCTCCACATGGCAGCAGGAAAGGCTTGGTGCTCTCTTCCATTTCTCTTGATGGATTGTACTTTGCCTAAAAGTCAAGCAAATTTAAAACACGTATTAGAGAACTTGAAGAATTACATAAATAAAAATAATGGATTACCTAAATGAAGCCCAAGGAAGAATCCTATCAGGGCCTTATGTAATCAGAGCTATATATACAAGAGAGAGGCTAGAAGGGTGGACAAGTTCTGCTTTTAAAACAAATGTTTTGCTATAAATCACAATTTCCTTGAGAGGGAGGAAGATTGATTCCATTTATCCCCTGATAATAGGCACTTATATATTCATCCATCTTCTAGTGATATTCTGTTTTTCCCTATTGACTTTAAATTTGGGTAATTCAGGGCTCTCCACCCTGCCCCCACTTTGTTAAATAAGAAGTAATGTGGTTCTTAAACATGAATGCTATTTAAAAAGTGCCATAGAGTGGTGAACATATAATGCAATATGTAGGTGATGCATTGTAGAAACATACCCGAAACCTATGTAATTCTTATTAACCAATGTCACCGCAATAAGTCTGTAACAAAACAAAACAAAACAAAACAGGTTTTTTACCTTGGGATTTTATGAAGACAATAAAAAAGACATTTATGTTGGATTAAATCTAATAAATAAATAAATAAATAGTACTATGAAGGGTTTGATCATTTACTTCTGAGCAGGAGACAAAAGGGTTGAGATAGCTAGCATTTTTTTGTGTGTGTGTGTGACTTTTAAAAAAATTGTGGTAAAACTCACATAATACAAAACATACCATTTTAACCATTTCAAAGTGTAACATTCGGTGACATCTAGTACATTCATAATGTTGAGCAACCATCAGCATTATCAAGTTTCAAAACATGTCATCACTCCAAAGAAAACCCGTAACCATAAAGGAGTCACTTCACATTCTCCCCGGGCTCCTGGCAGCCAGGAATCTGTTTTCTGTCTCTATGGATTTGCCTGTTCTGGGGATTTCAAGAAATGGAATCTTCCAACACGTGACCTTTTGGGTCCAGCTTCTTTCAGTTAGCTTCATGTTTTCGAAGTTCAGCTATTTTGTAGTGAGCGTCAGGACCTCCTTCCTCACTATGGCTAACAGTCTCCAATTGCACGGACACGCGTCTCTGTTTACCCATTTTTTAGTTGGTGAACATTTGGAATGTCTCCACCTGTTGGCTATTGTGAATAGTGCTGCTATGTACATGTGTGTGCATGATTTTTTGTTTGAACAACTGTTTTCAGTTCTTTGGGGTACATACTCTGGAGTGGAATTTTTGGGTCATTGGGTAATTCTTTGTTTATGTTAGGAACTACAAAACTGTTTTCCATTGTAATGGCACCATTTTACATCGCTATCTAGTGAGTTTTTTAAATCACCCAATAGTACAATTTGTGAAAGTTAAGGATGTACTTATCCTCAAAAAGTGTATGTATTTCTAAGGACATAGACATGCCTAAGATACAACTAAAACCATGGATCCATAGTATGTGGACATTCCAGCCATTAGAATGAGGTGTTTGGGAGTGAAGTAACACTAATTCTTCGGACACCATACTGTCCCTTGTGTAAAGTCCCAACCATGGCCAAGATCAGCCAAGTCCTTTTCCTCTGATTTTCAATCACTTAGCAACCTCCTGATGCCTGATGGAATCTCCAGGCATCTAGTTATCAGGAAAGCCAGGAAGGGGGATGCTCCTGGGACCTGGACACAGACATGTCATTCCCAGAAAAGTGTTCATCCCTCCTATTTGCATCTCTTGTGAGGTGGGTTGTTACAAATCACGTACCCAGAGCTTAGAAAACCATTCCCAAGTGAAGTGCTGCTCCTACGTGGTTTCTTTCTTTCTTCTTCATGTTTTAACATGTCTGAAATCAGTAGTTTCTTAGATCCATGAAATGAAGTGATTTTGAGAAAGCAAGGCTCAGATTTTTGACCCAGGGCCTTAGGGACCCCAACAAGGTTGACTGTATTTGTGAAGCTGGAATCAAGTAGACCTACACTGGACTTACCTAGCATATCATACAGACTACTTGCAAAGACTTGTTACTGACCCCCAAACACACACACACACACACACACACACACACACACACACACACACTTGTCTTTGGCCATCCCCATCTCTGTCATCTGGCTAAATCCTTTGCTCCTCCTTCAGCACTTGGCACAACTTCCTTCCCTGACATCTCCCACTGGGCTCAGTGTACCACCTATAGATCCCATAGCATTTTCTACTTATTTCTGTGTCTGATCCAAAAATCCCAGGAGGCCCGTCTCATCACTGCAATTGCCATAGAGATTTGTTCTGACGGACTCCAGAGGCTCTCTTTTCCTGCACCAGCACCTGACAAATATGTGCCTGGGGAAAGTCAAAAGGGAGCATGGCAATGACCCAGGGAAAACTTGTCACCACCACTGAAAGCACTTCATAGCATCCACCTAAGTGGCCATGGGTCAATAGTGTAAGTCTCCACATGCGGGTAGCCTATTTTGGCCAACATAGCCCTTGATGATTTTTTTTTTTTTGCTCTAATTTCTTAGTTATGATTACACCAGACAAAATGACCAAGATCCTGTCTGAAACATGACCCCTCCAAAAAAAGGAGAAGTCTAAAAACCTTGTAGTCTAGTGGCCTTCAAACTGGGGCCCAGACACCTCAAAAAGTATACAAAAACTTCGCAGGAATTACCTGAGCATGAGTAATTTTAAAGGAGTTGATTTCCAGATCCTTAATTTGGATCCTAAAATAGGTCTGCTTGCGGACAAGTTTGTAGGTAGTCCATACACACGGTGTTTTTTTCTTTTCTCATTTTTGCTTTTCAGTCTCTTTCCCGCCACTTCGCAGGAAAAAGCATACCTCCCATCTATCCAGCATTTTCTATAATTACATTGTACTTTTAGATATACAACCTCTGGACCAAAATAAATGGATAATTTGAAATACTGATATCCAGCTTTGTGTTTCTTCTTGTCTCATGCATGATTCCTTTTACAGCAAAGTACAGAGTTCGATATGGGGTGTGTTGATTCATGCTAAGATCTCCAGAGTTCACATGCACTAAGAAGGAGAAGGCAGGAGTACTTACTGTTTTCTCCTCGTAACCTCTCTTCTCCTACCCACTGGCTATTGCTACAAAATATGTGTCCCTCTGGGGAGAAGCTCCCTTGAGAATGAAGCAAAGACAAAGTTACTGGGAGAAAGTACTAGAGGGCACTGCATCTCATTTCACCATGGCATGGGCCATACTTTATCCATTACACTAAAGTCAGTATTAAGAAATAAGGTGGTCGTCATGGGAGGGTATCTCAAGATAGTTAACGTAAATGGATGAGAAAAATGTGAGACTTTTCCTGCCAGAAAACTAGTCTGATTTTGCTAATGACAGGAATATCAAGGACTGACTTTTTCAGTTAGATTAGATAATGGATGTTGTCTATAAATTAAATGAGCTAAATCAATAGCTCCAAAGTTTTGATGAAAATATACTTAAAATGCAAAATAAGACAGAAAGGTTGTGTCAAAAATATTGTACTGGCAAAGGTGAAATGAAACATTTCAATTTCCTCTACTCTTTCTACATGTATTATAATAAACAGTTGGAAAGAAAGCATAACAGGTAGTCATTCTGTTGTTAAAATATTGACATACCTTCACACTGGTTGGTAATGATTTATCTCCTTAAATCCTAGAGTGGGCCTGGTCTCAGCCTCAGCCCCTTCCCCAGGACCCAAAACCTGTAGGATTTCTTCCCAATCCAGCAACTGTAAGGTTAATACCTTGCACCAGAGTGAGAGTGGGGGTGGGGGTCTGTAGGACCCCATTGTTGTAAGACCCTGTTCTAGCACTGAGGGCTGCATTCAGTCCCATTGGGTTGCTTGACTAACCTATTTTACTATAAGTAAATATTTGGATATCGCAGCTAGTCATAAGTATAACAAATAGTCGTTTTACAAATCTTAGTAAAGCTTCCGTGGTAAACTAAAAAATGACTCCAAAGATAGATACCAAATAATTTTGCAAGTCAGTTTGTTCCCAAGTTTAAAAATGTTTCAATAAACTTGAAGGAGGACCTGAATTGCCAATTAATTGAACACTAAAGCAATTTTTGATGAGATATCACTGTGTACTTTTAGCATGATGGGGTTTTGAGTTGGATGAAATTGTTCTAATATAATTTTTATTCTCAGCTACATATTTTTGAGAACATTTCTCTGGGTTTATATTCCTAAAAATAAAAAGTAGAAATAATATTCATGTTGAACTATATTTATTTTAAAATTAAATTCTCATCCATGAATACATGAACCAATTAGGCAAAACAGCCTCATCGATGTATCATTAGCAAAAGCATTTAGAGTATAATTTTACTTCATATGTCTAAAAATAAACAAATTTCATAATGTGATTATGTTGTTTGGTCAATTGTGTATTCTGAATCATTGCAATGACAATTTAATCCAGAGAGAAAGAAATGAACCCATAGAGGCTTGCGGCCACTGGGAAAAATACAGTTCAATTTATATTCATATTGTTACTGCAGAGAAAATTTATACAGTGATCAATACAAATTTTCTAAACATCAAATATATTTATTTAAGATAAAATTCTTTATGGGAAATAAAATGGAAATGAGTCAAAGATATGAAGGAACCAGACAATATTCCTGCCTTTTAAAGAAAATTGTCTTCATGTATTTAAAAATAAATGACAATGTATGAGCAAATTAACATGGAACTTATATTCTACACTGGATGCACTTAGAAGAATGGTATACTAAATTTGTTCTGTCCCTACACCATGGCACTGGCCTGTCTGAGGTTATCCTAAACAAGCATTGGTTTGATTAAACGTGGTCTGCTGGATTTCTGAAGCCCCTCTGTGGCTCCCACACCACATACAGCCATGAATCATGGGTACTCAGTTTCTGGAAATCTTTCTAATGCAACCTGTCTCTTCATTTTTCATGCACAGAACAATGGTTTAGAGAAGCTACTTACTTACCCAATGTCACATCCAGGTCTCTGACTTGATCCGCTGCTCGATGTCTTAAACTACAACCAACACACAGAATCTTACAGTAAACTAAAGTATTAGTTTTTGAGAGAACACATCATAAGCCAAACTGAATTTAAGTGTTTTGAAGGTCTTATACACCTTAAAACCAAGCCTTTCAGTTAACGATTAATGAACCAGATATGAATAATCTCTGACAGGAAGCTAGTATTTGATTTTTTAGTCTCTAGAGGTCATAGCAGTCTTCGGGAAAACCCCAGGTTCCATGGGAGAAGGGCAGCTTTTGGGATACGGGCCTAGGCTTTATTTCTAGTAGCATTTGTTACCAGCTGTGGGCTTTTGGGTTGTCTACCCAACTCCTCTGAATTTGTTTGTTTGTTTTCTTTTTAACCTGAAAAATGGAGATGAGAATTCCTCCTGATGAGGTTAAGGTTAAGATAATGCATGTCGAGGGAGAAGCATGACACATGGCATATGCTAGGAAAGCACAAACACTAGTTTTCTTCTGGGTATTTCTCTCTACGTTCTCTCTAATTACTAATGCATTTGTCTGTTATATTAAAACCTCATGTTCTTAATAGCTCCTTAGATGATATGAGAAGTCAATAGCTTAATGGCTTAGGGAAGTGATTTTCAAGCTGTGAGCCACAGGAGCTCTGTGGCGGTGATGGGGGGAGATAGGGGCTTGAAGAGAGAGGAAGCCATGGGGCTCCAGTTCCTTCATTAACAAGCAAAGCTTTGCTTGTCTCCAACATATGCCAATGGTTTTGATGGGGAACATGTTGCCTTGGGCTTCATGGGGCATGTGGATTGGGAACTCCTGAAAATGCAGTCCTTAGCCCAAAGCATTGATGTTCAAAGGTGGGAATTTCTGGCACTGATCCTCTCTATTTGGAGATAGTTTTGAGATGGGCTTAGAGATGAAGCCAACAGTAAGTAACGACCTCAGAGTCAACCTTGGTAAGAGTCCAAGGCACAATACAGAATATCCACACAAAGTGAGGCACCTGGGGATGCATTCAAACCGGAGATGCTCAGGTATCTGAGATCACGAATATTGTGACTGGTTGTAAGTTTTGAGTATGGAGAGAGATGCTTGCTTGCATTCTCAATCACCCTGCCATTTTGTAACGTCTGCTCGTTGGGGCTTTTTCCCATTTTAGTAGTTGGGACATCATTTTGGTTATTATCCCAATGTACCAGGTAGAAGAAGAGAGATTGAAGGTGATCAGTCTTCTACTCTTGTGCTAACTGGGAAGATGATGTCCTGGAGTTTTAACGGAACAATCTGACATTCTTATTAACTTATTTTCTCTCTATGGCTTTAAAAATATTTCCATTTTTGTCCTTTTCATAATGGTGTTACAGACATTCTGTGTACCCTTTGCCTTTTTGAAAAGATTGACTTGTGTACCCTTTGAAAATGTAACAAAAACATTAAATAGCTATAGAGTGAGTCATCATTAAATTAGCCATGACAGGGAGCTGACAGGGGTATCGTTAAGACTCAAAGAAATTCATTGGTGAGCTTTGGAGAAAACATGTGCCCGTCTTCCTTCACCATAATGTACCCTGGGGAGGGTCCTGCTGTTTCTGTACTTGTCTTAGAACAGTTTCCCCCACTTCCTTTCTGAAGTCTCTTTGCTATCAAGGGGAAATGACAATTTTATTCTTCTCTTTAGTTACTGTTTTTCTTCTGCCATTTCAGAGTTGTATAATATAACCTGTGTTTTCTCAGTTCTTTAGAAAGATATTTTTATAGTGTTAACCCTCCTTTTTTTTTTTTTTTTTTTTTTTTTTTTTTTTTTTTTTTTTTTTTTTTTTTTTTTTTTTTTTTTTTTTTTTTTTTTTTTTGCAGAAAATGTAGCTCCCTAAACACCAAACCACTCTGTCTAGATATTTCTGGGAATTTCTAGATGGTATTCCATGCATAGCTATTAAACAAGTGGAATTCAACAGTTTCTTCCTTATAGCCTACTCTTTGGATACTCTGGACTGTGTCTTTGCACACTAGGTTGGGAGGGCTCTTCTCTGCATTTCCTGAGCATTGGGTACGTAACAGCCATGTCTATTTCTTAAAAATCAATGATGTTAGTTGATGAGGTCAGTTTGAGCCTATAAACTACTTTGAATCAAGTGTGTGTATATGTATGTGTGTGTGTGTGTGTGTGTGTGTGTGTGTGTGTGTGATTGTGCTAGTGATAATATGGGAAAGCAACAGGAGAAATATGGCTATGTTTTGGTGGGACACTTTCAGTCATTTACACTTGCATGATGTTTTATATTGGGGTACTTTTTGTAGTTTTTCTCAAGTGTATTTATTTCTGTGTAACAAGGAAGAAAAGAATAAACTTCTTTATTACCAAATGAATATACAATTGTCGTTTTCGGAAACCAAAACCAGAAGAGTAGCAGGAAAACCACGTAAACCCTGGTTAGAGGAAGTGATAATGAAAGAATAAGGGTGCAAAAACATGCGGAGGTATCAATCTGGCAATGAGAGGGGCCCCCATCAGGATTCGGGAAGAAACCCAGATGGACAATTTGAATGATACAATGTGAGGCGATCTAACACAGGGACGATTCACAAAGGCTTTAAGCAAACAAGAGACAGCGATGTGCCCCAGGGCCCGTAAGGAGGAGGAACAGCAAAGTCCATGAGGTCTGAAGGGGCAAATGGAGGAAACAGTGACCTGAAACCGGAAAGAGTAGCTGTATGGAGAGGCCCTTCTCACAGCTCCGGGCCTTTGCCAGCCCACAATGACGAGGCCACAGAAAAGCAAGGAATAGATACTGTCACCTCCCTCTCCTTCCGCCCTCTGCTCTGCTGCCAATGTCTCCAGAAAAACCAGAGAAACTGAAGAGAAGGCAAGGGGCCCCATTGATACAACTGCTGCGAGTCAACCTTCTTGGGCATGGAGCAGAGTGAATAAGGGTAGAGCACAGAAGAGGGGAAACGGGGTTCACACAGAAGATATTTAGCCAAGACATTTCTAGTCCAATTTATAAGAGCGGCAGGCTTTAAAGGAGACCTCCTTAGTAGTCTATCAGAGAAGCAAAGGGACCCCAACTGGAAAAGCTTACAACAGAAAGTCTTTGTTATACGCAATTACAAACATTTACACTTATGAGGCATTCAGTCGTCCACAAAGCAATTACAAATATTTCCCCTTTGAATGCTCACATACACAAAAAGGCAGGGTAAGTCAAGGTTCAAATACCCCTTTCCCCATTTTACAGATAATGAACCCGAAGCAAAGTGAGTTTAAGAGATGTGCCCCCCACCCCCGCAAAGACGTTGGCCTTTCCATTTTTGAACTTCTCTTTCAGAAGCGTTTTACTTTTGATTTCTATTTATACTTTACTGCACCATTCTCAGGGAACAGAATTACAGATGTCTGGAAATTCTCAACCATCCAAATTTTAAAAAGGAGACACAAACAGAGAACGCGTGCATTGCATCAGGGCCAGTTTCAGTACATCAGTGCAGCCGTAGGAAAAACAACTGGAATTCAAAAGTCTTAAGAAATAATGTATATACTGAAGGTCTGGTTTCGGGGAGAAGCTGGGGAAGAAGAAAATTACACACAGTACACAAGCTAAAGCAACACCTCACCAGATTCTGTTTTCCAACCATCTCCTAAACGCTCTACCCAAATCTCTCATTTATCCTTGTCGCCAAATAAGCAACCAAACCCCCTCCTTACCCCCTTGTAGCAGGAAGTGGTGCAGGCTATAAAGATGTCTATAGGAAAAGTTTAATGGTTTGTCTTTATTGCTTGAAAGTCTTACTGAGTTAATGCTTGTATGCGAGAGTGCGCGCGGGCATGTACGTGCTCATTTTTCCTAATTCTCGAGATCAGAAATTATCTTTTTTTCTCTTACATAAGAATCTGTAAATAGTTTGAGTTGGATGTGAAATGGTTCAAATACCCCAGCATGTTAAGTCCTCATCAAATTACTGTATAAAATCCATTTAAAATGCCAGCTTATTATCCAATGGCAGCTGTCTAAAGAAATTACAATATTCGTGTTTTCCTTTTCTTTTCACTTTTGCTTTTTACTGTAAGAGTTGTCCTAACCTTTGGCAGAAATGTTACCAGCAGAAGAGTGATTTAGTCATTAGGCAGTGATTGCAAAACTCCATGAGGAATATGGAAAAATTTTAATATGCTGCTTCATTAATGTCCATATGTATTCAGCTATGTTTTAGGACTAATGTCAGTGTTACAACTTTCATACTGCCAGTAAGAGTCTTCCAAAGAAGACTAGAGAGACATTTCTTTGATTGAGGAACAGAAGACATATGAAAACAGTTTGAAAACTAGTAAATAATTCCTAGGAAGGAATACCATGCAGCCATTAAAACCATAAAGACTATTTTCTATTATTTTCCGTATTACCCAACTTAAGAATATCACACATACACACAATTAGAAGAACATATTAAAATATTATAAACAGTATTTTTAGTAGTGGTGATTTTTTTTCTTTACTGTACTTTCTACATTCCTATGAGTATGTTTTACAATTATAGTAATCAACATTGTTTGTTCTTTAAACAAAAAATGTAAAGCGCTATCCTGAAGATGAATTGCAAACCCAGTAAATGGTCCTTGCGCACACAAGCAGACAGCCAATTTCACACCAAGAGATGGTCCCTACAATAGGCCTGGCAGAACTGAAAGTAGGAACAATTTCTGCTTCTGGAAGGAACATTAGAACTGAAACAACTTGAAGAGAAAATGTGAGTGAACACAGTATAAGAACATCGAGTTGCTGTGTTTTCCCGTTGTTTGATGGAGAACAGATGGTATTATATACCTCAGAATATACTCTGATGTTTAGTACCAAACATCAAACCTTTACCCTTGTGCACCTAAATGCTGTTTTCAGCTGTCATATGCTTAAGGGTGTATGGTCTGTCCAGAATTGTGTGTTCATAAAACCATTTGGGTTTGAAGTCTCTACTTGTGTAGATCATAGCTTTACCTATAGAAACAATTAATTTCTCATTTGATTAGAAAAAATAATCTCATTCTACAGGGTTTTAACCAGTAGTATAAATGACAGTGCTTAAAATCTGGAATCAAGACAGAAAATGACTTAGGATGTAAAATATTTACTCTATAGGAAGTCAAGTATTTATGGTTAAGGCTATATTGATTGGGTGTAGAATCTTAGATGAATAATGAGATAATTACTGTGAACAATAATTCACTCAATCTATTAAGATATTTATGCTGTAGTTGAAATTCTTAAGGCACTTACCCATGATCATAATTAATTATTGACAAAATAAAAATCACTCTATGTAGTATGCAGTGTGTTAGTCCTTTCAAGTCTGGATATTTATTTCAATTGCCATTGATTAATGTATCTTTTAAAAATAGGTCTTAAACACATGGGACTTTTGGCTTTAATAAAAAATAGTAATTAAGGAACGTGAGAGCTCTAAGGGATCCGAGAGTTCTTCTAATCCAGACTCCTTCCTTTAGAGGACACGAGTGAACTCGGGCTCAGTATGGTTTTAGGAAACCCAGTGTCCCCCTTTTGTCCTTCTTCGGTAACCAGAAGATTCAGAGGAATGTCAAATGGGTCCTCTATCTGCTCAATCCTAGATCCAAGTGAAGCTGAAGAACATCTCCAATCCAGGGTGACAGGGGGATGGAAGGAAGCTGGTTGTGACTAAGACCCTCCACATCAGAGTTCCTGCTCCTGTGACCCTGACAGCAGTCGCCCCTGAGTCCACTTCTTCTTAAACCCTGATGGCTCAATATTGTCCTTGATTTTCAGAGCAAGTCAGTATCTTTTCACTCAATTTCTTTTTAATTTTTTTCTTAAAAGACTCCAGAGTAGGTTTCTGTACCTCTCAACAGAGACCCTAATTGATACACCCAGAAGAGATAAATTGAGTAGCCCAGTGTCCTACAATTAGTCAATGGGTAGCACAAACCTGCCTCTTGACTCTCAAGGACTCAGATTAAATAAACACTCTTCTTCTACTTCTTTTTTTTTTTTTTCTTAACCCTGTAGACATGCTTTATAACTAATCTGTTATGGTCGTTGCCTCACCCTGATATCTTAAAGTTTCTGATTCATTCCTGGAATAAAAGGTCAGACCAACATTTCAGTGTGAAGAGTTTTAACTTTAGCAGAAAACATAACCAAATTACCTTCTGTGGACACTGTGCTCTCATCTATCTCAACCAAATTTCTCTTCACCTCAGACATTTTTTATCAGGTTATTTCAATACTTTTTGTTCATTTCTTCAAGGGCTAGTAATTCACTAATTCTTTTTAATTGTCTGGAGTCAATGTTTCTGTATAGACTTGACATAGCAAGTGTTCGATAAATATCTACTGGTTGATTGATCTCTTATTAACAACTAAATAAATTTTGGACAACTTAAAACAGATGAATGTTTACAACTACGCCAGTGGGTGATTTAACTGGCATGTCACAAATTCTATTAGATTCTGCCCTGAATCACACCCAATACACTTAACTCTGGAAATAAGGCAGAAATGAATGTAATCAATCTCACTCAGGTTTCAGAGAACATCACATATACATTTTACTCACACAGAATCTCAATCAAATTAGACAGTGATTTGGTTGCTTTTATTATCTCTTGTTCATTGTGTAATTCTGTCTTTGCTGCTTAATTATGTACATAGCATCTAAGGTGATAGTTATAGTGATGATTATTATTTAAATTCTGGGGAGTAAAAGAAGATTTTGACATTGTAGAATGCCATGAGTTTGGTAGTATGCAAAATCTATAATAAATAAATATTTTTATATCTGAAATTGTGATACTTTTGTAATTCCTTGGGTTTTGTTGACTATAAATCATCTGGAAAAAAAAGGCAGCTTTTTTTTTAAATTTGCTGAGATTATGGCAACTTTGCTTGAAAAAATTATGGATAATCATTCTCTTATCCTGAATATCATTATTTTCAATTTTGGAAGCATTTGTTAAGTGTCTACTATCCAGGCTTTATTCATATAATGGATGCTGAATCACTGACACATACATAACTCAGTGCATCTCAAAGAGTAGGCAGTCAATAAACAGTGACTAAGAAGCAGCCCCTTGACCAGTAAGAGCTTATTGTTATGGAAGATTAGATAATTAAACAAGTGACCATCATACAAGGAATAAGATGGTATAAAAAAATTATAAATGAATTTCTGATTTAAAGGAAGAGGAGAATTTAATAATGTTACTAAGGACAGATTAGAGCATGTTACAGTAAAAAATTAACAAGACAATAGGTAATTCACCAAAACAAATATATTTTTCCTTATTATATGCCCAGGGACCCAGGGTAATGGAGTTGTCACTATCTGCAGCTTTTGTCGTTTAGGAAATTTAACTTCACAGTCACTGAGAGGGACATAAGAGATGGCACATGGAGTCATAACATCTCAATCTAAAAGAGATATGTTCTACTTCCACTTATATTTCATTGGCTAGAACTAGTTACAAGGTTCTACTTAACTGTAAGACTCTCAAAAGTTCCCATGTGTCCAAGGGAAGAGAGGAGACACTGGATATGGGTGAACACTAGTTATTTCTTCCAAGAAAAGTTTTTCTGAAGTAGATTAGGAGGCATTTAACATGATCCTCAGAGAAAGAATGGATATTTGGGTATTTCAGAGGGAGAATATAGCATGTGCACAAGCAAAGAATGGAGAGTGGTTGAAGGTTATACTCAAAATTGTTAATACTTAACTTTCATAGTGACATGAGATAAGTAGGTAAAAGATAATGCAAGAAATCTGAATGGAAAAGTAGGCTCAGAAGCATTGCAGAGGACTTGGTAACTAAAATGAAGCATGTGTAACAAGTTTAGTTGGCAGTGGATCAGTAATTGATATCTGTCCAATTACATGGATATATTCTAGCAAGGCTTCCTTTGTACCAGTATGTAGGATGACTTAGTGTAAATAGAGATAAAAAACCAAGACAGCATTTGGAAGACATTAGAGTAGTTGAATAAAGATATCATAAGAATCAGAAAAGGAATGGAAAAGAGGAAAAACTGAAGAGAGATGATGGAAGTAACATTTCCAAGGCTTAGCATGTGGCTGAATCTGGACCTAGCAAGAAGGAGACACAGGTACTTTCAAAGGAGCTTCAAGAGCCTGGAATTGGCTGTATCAATAATAGAAACAGGAAACGGCACTGTTTTCAAAGTCTGTTATGGACATGTGGTAAAATGCATGTACCACATATGGTGGTCAAAAGTTGAGAGAGAGGTCTCTGGTGTCAGTCATCCTGAATTTAAAGTCCTAACTGTGCTTCTTGCTGATCATCTATGTAGCTTAGTCTCTCTAAACTTCAGTATCTTCATCTGAAAAATAGGGATAGTAATAGCAATTCCCCAATAAGGTGGTTGTGAGCATGAAGTTAGTTACTTCTCATAAAAAGTTCTAACACACAGGAGATGCACAATAAATGATTAAATCTTAGGTTAAAATGATAATGTAGAAGGGGTAGAGTTACTGTCTACTTTACAGAAGAGAGGTATAATGATTAAATTAGGTGACGTCCGGACCATAGAGAATTATCTATGAATGCTTATGGCAAGAGGAGAAGTCGTCAGGATCAGGACATTACACTTCGTGGAGCTCTTAACCCTGTATTTTCCTTACTTGCCTGTTCCAGCAAAGAGACACACGTTACCATTTCCTTGTCTCAGACATTTTTGGCAGGGCAGAAATCAAATGCTACTTGAATATTGTTTCTTGTCCTTTCTTGTAAAAAGCTCAAGTCAGTTGAAGAGATAACGTTGATTGTCCTAGCACAGGGGTTCTCGACATTTTTTTTCACTTGTGTACCCTTTTTAAACCCATTTCTATAAGTTGTACCCCTATTTCTTAAAAGAGCTGTTTTTAAATACTGACACTTTGTTCAGTGCCTATCTTAATGTAAAACAATGGAAATGAGGTAATAAGTTAGGAAAGAAAAACGACTACACTAAAAGTACAAACCACAGATTTAATTTTACAATATTCATAACAGTTAAATATTGATAATGATGATCAAGTAGTTAAACATTAAATTTTTAAAAAGCTACTTGAAATGGATCACAAGTCAAGACAACACACTTTTACTCAATCAATAACTAAACTGACCAAACAGTCTGGCTAAGGATGTATTTATATGTTTCAGGAAGTTCTAGAAATGTTGCAAATCAGTTGTTCTGAAACTGTGCAAATGATTGGTAGAAGAGCAGTTTGGGAGAAGGGTTCACAGCCACCCCCTCACCAGTCATTTGCTAATGTGATCTCATTGTGAAGTGTCTCCAGTAACAGTGCTTTGACGTTAACAGTTATTGTTCCATAACTAATGTTTTGCATTTTTTAACTTTACTTGTTTTTTTCGCCATTACCAATTATTTTTCATGAGCTCTGAATGGCCCAGCACGTACCCCTGGGGATACATGTACCACCACTTGGAAACCGAAGTCCTACAAGAAGGACAAAGAGAAGTATTAAATGTTTTTGAGGTCAAGGAAAGAATAAGATGAATAATTTTGTTTCTCGTATTTAGAAGAGGTTGAAGGTGTATGGATCCTGCAGAGAGTTGGGGATCTGCAGCTGTCAGCACTTTGTGGGGAAGGGCAGGATTTGCCCAAGGATATAGGACCTAGACTGGAGGTATCCAGACTTACTAAATATTACTCTGCCTCAAGTGTAGCCTGGAAACAGTCATGCAGCTCAACCTGAGACAGAAGGCACTCAAATAGCGTCTAGCACTGCCTGATGACAGATGACTGGAAAGGCTTCCAGACAATTTGAGGCTGTGCCATATCTTCATGAAGCCAGAAATGGCAATTACAACTAAGATTGATTTCCCACAAGCCTAGATACTCAGAGTAAGCTTCAGGTAGCTTCCTGAAGAGAAACCTAGAAATGTAATAATTCCTTCACACATGGATTTTTAATGTGGAGTTTATACCCACAACACAGCCACATGTAGATTATGAACTTAAAGCACAAGAAGATTAGAACGTTGAGAGGTGGTCAAGAAATTCATAGAACGAGGGGTTATGTGAGAGGTGGGAGTGCTAGTGCACACACTTTGACTGTGTGACTTATTACTAAGATATGTGCCAAATTTCAGCCTACTGTGTCCATGTTCTTTCAGCTTTGCCAAAAAGCGTGTCAGCTGTGAAGAAAACCCAAGTGTGGATACAATTGAATTTTGTGCTCTCAATAAGTTTCTCAGAAAATAGAAGAAAACACTTCAAACCATTTTGGAAGACATGTTAGCAGTGTAAAGGGACTTTTGGCCTGGTAAATTCATGGTTGACAAGTGGCACAGCCTTTTCAAGCAAGGCAGAGTCAATTGAAAATGACATCCATCTGGGACACCCTGTTGAGTCCACTTCCTCTGACACTGTCAAAAAAGTTGAAAAACTTGTAGTGAAAGATGCCAGATTAAATAAAAAACAGCTTGTGGAAATGGTTGGAGTATCACTTACAACTATTTTGAATATTCTTCATCAGCACCTAAGGATGTCAAAAGTCAGTGCGAGATGGGGACTGAGAACGCTCACACTGTTTCAAAAACAGCAATGGGTTGAGTGGTCCCAACAGTTTTTGGATCTCTGCAGAGACAACAAAGATGAAGTTTTAAACTGGCTTGTCACTGGAGATGAAACTTGGGTTCATCGTTATGAGCCTGAGTCAAAGCAGGAGACCACGCAGTGGCCTGAAAAGGGCACGCCACCCTCTAAGGAGTTCAAGGTGTTGCATATTGACTGGAAAAAAATCATGGCTACTCGTTTTGGGGATATGGAGGGTATTCTGCTGATCAACCGCAAAGATAAGGGTGTCACAATGACTGGAGAGTACTATTCCAGTTTACTGAAACAGTTAAAAGAATCTGTGAAGGAGAAAAGGAGAGAAAAATGGACCAAAGTGGGGCTGCTTTTGCACGACAATGAGCAAGAGCAATGTTGCATTGGCTACTCTCCACAACTTTGGCTTCCAAACGTTATCCCACCCTCCCTACAGTCAAGACCTGGCTCTGTCTGATTATTTATTCCCAAATATGTAAAACCAACTTTGAGGGAAGAAATGTATAGATGACAACGAAGTTAAAGCTGCAAATTTGAGGGCAAAAACAAAACATCTTTTTTTGAGAGTATAAATAAACTTACTGAAAGACCAGAAAAATAATAAATAGGGTTTTTTTTATCCCTTCTATCCCTTCACTCCACGAATTCCTTGACCACCCCTCATAAATGTAAAAGTGGAAATTACATGCACCGAGGTACAGTGAAGGTGCAGGGATGAATGCACCTTTAGGGGAAGTACATAGGGAGAAGAGTTCCAAGGAGGAATCAGGGGCTGGGGTCCATGATGTTAAGAGAAAAAGTTGGTTAGAAACCACAGATAACACTGTGTTGTGAAAGTCATGGTTGGGGGTGTCCAAGAAAATGATGCTCGCATGTACCAAATGCTGCAGAAAGTTTGATGTGGTCAGAGACCAGCCCATGAGAGCTGGAACATAAGAGGCTGTTGGGGCTACTTCTTATGTGAGCACACCCTTATTGATTGTGTACTACCAAGCAAGCTGTGTTCTTTAATTTAAAAAAACAAACAAAAAATCCAAGTTTTATTGGCTAACACCAGTCATAAGATTCTAACTGCAAGGGGTTGGAAAGTCTAGTTTTCCTAGGAAGGTAATTAAAGTTGTTAACAAGCCTGGATTTGGTAACCGGTTGGAGAAATGTCCAAATGAAGAGGATAGGTGTACCTAGAGAAAAATGCAAATGGTGCTAATAAAAATGGAAGATGATTGAACGATAATTAAAATCTCTGAAAGATATCTACGCATTTTAATTGAATTTTGTGGTCAGAAAAAAATCTGTATGTAATGTCAATGCTTATAAATGCATTGAGACTTATTTTATGGCCAAACATGTGGTCTACCTTGGTGAAAGTACCAAGAATGTGTTTTCTGTTTTTGTTGAGTATAGTGCTCTGTGAATATCAAAAATGTCAAGATAGTTGGTAATGTTTTTAGATCTACATTTTTACAGGCTTTTTTTGGGGGAGGGGGATCTGGTAATTATATAAATTGCTGAGCAATGAGTGCTATTATAAAATATCCTACTATAGTCATATAATTATTTACTTATCTTTTTAATTTGTCAAATTTTGATTCATATATATCATAGTAAAGCTGTTTTTAGATGCATACACATTCAAGGTTTTTGGTCTTGTGAAGAATTAACCCTTTTATAATTATGAAATAGTCCTTATTTATTTATATTTGTCTTGAAGACTTTTGTCTGACATTAATATAGTTCCTTCAGCCTTCTTACATTCACTGTTTGTATGTTATATAGCATTTACAGGGTCCGGCAGAAGTAACACCGAGCCACGCACGTGAATGTCTCACACGAGATGGACAGATTGGAACATTTCACCTAAAATACCATAAATTCTGTGCTTGAGTGTGATATTGTCATATTACAGAATCACATACTTATGATTTTGTAATAAAGGATTTGGTATAGGTCACCAGCTCACGAAAAAGGGACATTATTTGTGCTGGACCCTGTATAGTATGTACGGACTAAATATAATCTTTCCATACTTTTTTTTTAAATTCATTCTTATTGTTAGACTTATTGGGGTGACATCTGTTAGCAAGGATTACATAGGTTTCGGGCCTACAATTCTACAGTGCATTGTCTACTTGATGTATAATAAGTTCACCACCTAGTGTGACTTCTCTATCCATCACCTTATATTTAGCTTCCCCCGCTCCTCTCCCACCCCCTCCCCTTTCTCCCCTCCCTAACCCACTCATCCCCAAATAAACATTAAACTATTGATTGTGTCCATGGGTTATTTGTACTTTTATTCAACTTACCTGTGTCTTTATACTTAAAGAATACCTCTTGTAGACAGCAGATAGTTGAGCCTTGCTTATGAGTCATTCTGAATATCTCCACTTTTAAGTGGAGTGTTTAGTCCATTAACATTTATGTAATTATTGGTATGATGGCTTATTATTTGTTTTTAGTCATCACTTCTGTTTTTTTGTTCCCCTGTTCTTCTTTTCGTGACTTCTTTTGTTTTCTTTCTTTTGTTTTTTAGAATTCCATTTTATCTATTGGCTTTTATCTATATTTGGTGAATGAATTTTAAATTTATTTTGTGCGTATGAAATAATATATTATATAATCAAAGCTATTTATGGTTATGTTCACTATCAAGAACTTATAAGAATACTAAATCTCATGTCAATCTGTATAATTTTAGAAATATGAAACATTTACAAGGTGCCAGAAGAGAAAAGCAGAAATGATAAAAGGATTGGAACTTGAACCAAAGAAGAAAAATGAGCAGCCACAATTTGGCCTGAAGAAGAGAAAGCTCAGAGATAACATTTGCCTTTAAATAGATGAAGTATTTGCATGTGGTGACCAGCTGTTTTCATCTCAATCCCAAAGAGGAGAAAAGAGAATTCATTATAACAAAGTGAAATTTATGGTCGTCCAGGGGGTAAAAAAAGTCTACACTAATTCTGTAAAACTGCCATGATGGTAAAGTTACTGAGAAGTGTTCAGAAACATATTTGTCTCAATGTTTTTAAGAAGGCACTCTGCATATTTTTAATATCTATCAGCCTTCCCTCATTCCTACAGAAAACCCATAATCAATTTGCCTTTGATTATTTCTAATTAGATATGGATTACCTAGAGGCAGAGGAAAGAATTAAATTATATTAGGGATTTAGTAAAGGGTCATAATTTTGAAACCAAATGCTGAAGTTATTCTTAACTTGATATATTTGAAGAAAATATTCTGAAATAAAATCACAATATTATTCAGGGACAGGGCTGCAGATTTAGCGAGTGAAAAATACAGGATGCTCAGTTAAATTTTCCAGGCAATAACTGGAACTTACTTATAGAAAAATGTTGTTTATATGAAATTCAGATTTAAGTGGACAAGGTATATTTTATCTGGCAATGCTATTAAGGGATAAATAAACAATTTATTGTAAGAACACCTGATGTTTAAGATCCTTTTTCTATGTAGGGGCAAAGAATGAGATGTCTTCACATGCATGTGGGTGTTTCTCTGAACTAACCAGATATATTTGTAACTTTTGCTAGAGATGTAGGAGGTATGTTCCTGATGTAGTGAGCAGCTTTAATAATATTTTCACCTTTGTTTAACTCTCATGGGAACATCTACAAGCATTTACCAAGAGCTACATGGCTTTCGAATACTTTCTGTTAAGTTTTATGGACATAGATAAACTGCCTGAGTTTTCTGTCCCTTCTGTTTATAAACTTCCAGACATTCCTGTTGTAGAAGTCACAGGACATTGTACAACCTGAAATACGGATATTCTGATAGTCTCCAAATCTGACTCCTGTCAATTATTTCCTAGATACAAAGGAAAGGATTATATTATATTTGAGATTCAGTAAAATATCATATTTAACTCCTCACATCAAGAGGCAGAGAGGAGAATTTCCTTCTTTTTGAATTTAGACTGGTCATAGTGACTCACTGACAAGTAACATGCATTAGAAATAACATTCTGGGGAGTTCCCTGGTGGTGTAGTGGCTTAAGGCTTCGGCGCTGGCGCTGTCAGCGCTGCGGCCTGGGTTCGATTCCCAGCAAGGGAGCTGCCCACATACCAAAAAGAAAAAGAAAGAAATAACATTCTAACATCTCTGAGGCTGGGTCAGAAGAAGACTTCAAGCTTCAATCCAAGTGTCTTGAAATGCTTGATCTTGGGATGCTCTCTCAGAACCCAGATGTAATGCTATGAGAAATGCACACTACCTGGAGACATCACATTTGGTGATCTAACTGTTCCGGTCTCTCAGCTCCCAACCAGCACCAGTTGACATTCATTCAAGTGACACAACCTGGATAGTGACAAAGACTCTTCTTAACCAAATTTTAGTCGGGCTTTTCTAGACTAAGCCTTGACTTTGGCTCCATCCTTGCAAGATCCTCATAGCCTAGTTTTAACAAGAATTCTGATAAGTCATTTTAGAGAAAATCTTTGATATCTAGTCACTCTTGATATCTAATCAAGTTCCTTGCCCCTTTCACCCTTAAAATCTGGTCACTCTGGCCTACCCTCAAGAAGAATCCTTTTTGGTGGGTCTAATGACCCCAGCCCCACTCTTGATGTCACCTCTCAGTGATTTTCTACTCATTAACCCCCCCTACTCTCAACCTGCTATTGGCTAAAAATCTCCACTTGTTTTTGTTGTGTTTGGAATTGAGCCTAATTCTCTATTGAGATCTGATCACTTTTTCTCTATTGTAGTTGTTTCTTAGTAAAATCTGTTTTTACCACATTGACTATGGTCAGGCCCTGGCAGCATTTTCACTGCATTATCAAATTTAATCCTGTTAATAAATGTATGATACTGCTTTTATTATCCCCATTTTTCTGAAGAGGAAACTGAGGTCTAAAGTGGTTAAGGAATTTATTCAATATTTTACAGAATTAAAATTTCAATGTCTTCTCATTTTTAAGTCCAGACTCTCTTCCAGGATACTCAGGCCAGACTCAAATAATAGACTAAAATCCAAATCTGAAGGTCCCATGCCCAGTTTCTGAATTCTGGGGCCATTTCTGTCCCGAGGCGTGACTATCGTTTTACTTTCGGGAACGTCACATTGGGAGAGGCTTGGTGTTTTCAGAGGTAATCACACAGTGAAAATTTCACTTAGATTGGATTTCACTCCAGAGACGGTAGCCTTGGGTTTTTAAGCTTCAGTTTTGAGTTTTATTTTAATGAGAACAAAATGTACCTTTAGAGAACAAATGTGAGGCCCCGAGAGAAAAGTGCCTCCATTGAGGTCAGGCTGGTGATGGCAAAGAAGCTACCAGAACCCACATCTTCTGACTCCCTACCTCAGGAAACTGGCTACTTCTCTAGAAGTCTCAGACCAGGGACTCTAATTTGGTAACATATGTGTGAACTCTCAAGAAGAGGTCAGTTAAAAGTGCTTCTAATATGTAGGAAATCAAGGCAGTGATTCATAACTATGGGAGATAAAGAAAAACCCAAGGAAAGGTGTCAGGTGCAAGTAGGTGGCAAAGCCTCCCCCAGGCCAATTTCAAAAACATACTACTTGGCATGCCATTTGTCATTTCTCTCCTCAGAACCAGATCATAACAAGACAGATCATCTAGACCAGTGATGTCTGATAGCATAGCTCACACTAATAGAAGTGCTTTCCGCTGAGCACTGTCCAATATGGCAGCCTTTACCTGCAGGTAGCTATTGAATGCTTAACACGGGGCTGGTGTGCACGAGGAACTAAATTTTTAATTGCGTTGAATTTCAATTAATTAGCATTTAAATACCCACATGTGACTAGTGCTCACTATGGTGGACAGCACAGGCCAGCCTACCAGGGGGTCTTGTTCCTTGTTGAGAAAAGGAGAAAAGAAGCAGCATCATTCCCTTTCTAGGTGAGGGAATTTCTGCTGTGTGGGGTCCTGATGCTGATGGAAGCAAATGCTCTTGGTTTTGAATCTTAAAACCAGATTTAAGTTTTCTTGCTTGTTCTTTTATACTCAAGTTCATGTCAACAGACTGGAAAGCAGAAGCAGATTACAATGGTGCATGATTCCCTTCGCAGCTAGCTGCTTTACTCTTGCTCCTTCCTCACCCCACTTCTCTTCACCCAAAAGGCAAAGGAAATGGGATGGGTAAATACGGGCTGCTCAGCTAAGTTTAAGATAAATTACACATATGGTGTTAGTACAGGTGAGTCCACCATGCACGAGTTGAGACATGTTATACTAAAGCATTATTGGTTGTTTATCTGGAATTCAACTTTCGTTGGGCCCCTGAAACTTTCAGTTGCTAAGGCCGGCAGCCCTGGCTGGGAACGGAACATGAGGTCAGCCTTTGGCTGTGGTGTGTGCTCTCTAACAATGAAACAAGGAGTTGTGTCCATTGGCATCAGGGAACATCTGAGAGGCTCTAAGCTGACGGGCAAGGCAGAGAGACTGTTCATTGTCAGAAGACATCGAGGTACACATTATGCACAAAGCTACTCTAAGTAGGAATGTCTTGTCGGAAGCTTTATCTGCTCGGCTGGATAGACTCACGGTTGTGTCAGTGTAATCTGAAAGCTCAGAGTATCGTACATGTCACCACCATCCAGGTCAAGGAAGGAAAAATAATCAATTCCCCAGAAGTGTCCCCCATTCCCTCTCTCCATCAGTACCCACTTCACCTCCACCAAGATAATCTTTATGCTGACTTCTTGCCCCATATGTGTGTTCTGTCTGCTTTGGACTTTACATAAATGGAAGCCTGCACTGTGTATTTTATGGTATAAGTGTGTGTCTGGGATGAAAACCATTCCAAGTTGGTCTTTGCTTTCTATGGACTGTGGACTTCTATTTACAGTTTTCTCTTACTCCAGGGTGATAGTGCTTTGGGGTCCCAGCCCCACAGAACAGGGTGTTTCTCTCAGGCCTCTACTCCTCAGTTGAACCTGAAACTTGCTTTTGACCCAATAGCCCTGTGGTTCTGTCTTGAATTCTCACCGTTAGCTCAGTTTCCCGGGGAATCCCAGGCAAAAGCTGGCCCCCGCCTGGCTCACCTCGGGGGTTCTTTCTCTTGGCTTTCGGCTCTGTAACTCTTCATGTGGTGGTAGCTATTTACTACTGACAAGTGGACATTTGTTGCTGTTGGACTTTCCTGGTTGTCCTCAGCAGGAGAGCCAGTCTGGTTGACCCAGTCTGCCACTTTCGGAAGTGGATTCCTCAATATATGAGAACTTGAAGCATTCCACTAATTATGGACAGGCCTGGGGACCCAATCAACCTCAAATCTAGCTGTATTCCTTCCAGGAAAGGGCACATTTCTGGGCACAAGGCGAGTTCTTTAGGGCCCAGAGTTTGTGATAAATTTTACCAGGACACGCCAAGGAAGCAGAAGCCGTATTTGTGCAGTATTCATGCTGTACCCTTTGTCCCAACTAGAAAAACAAAAACTCAATAATATGAGTTGAAATACGTTACAATGACCTTCCTAAATCTGATTTATAACTTGGGGTCATGAGCTTTAATCTACTCTCCAAAAAGAAGAGTTGACTATTATTGTTGAATTCCATATTATAATTCTCCTATCAAAAATCCATTTGTGTCTGGCTTATTTCACTTAGCATGATGATCCCGAGGTTTATAGGACTTCACTCCTATGTAGAATATAAAACTGAAAGCAACACAGAAACCAAAACTCATGGACACAGTCAATAGTTTAATGGTTACCTGAGGGCGAGGGTGGAGCGGGTGGGAGAGAAGGGAAGTGGGTGGGAGGGGAGGGAGGGGAAAGCTAAATACATGGTGATGGAAAGAGAACTGACACTGGGTGGTGAACACATAATGCAACATATAGATGATGCCCTGTAGAATTGTACACTTGGAACCTATGTAATTCTTGCCAACCAATGTCACCCCAATAAGTCTAACAATAAAAATATGTAATAAAGTGACAATAATTTTAAAAAATCCATTTGTTCATTTAACATTCATTTAAGTTGAGTGATTAAATCCTAATAAACCAAGACCCCCTTCCCTGAAAATATATTCTTGGCTTTACCGAATATTGGTATCACCTAACAAGCACAAAAAGGATTGTTAGTTGAATTTAAAAGGGATATGCTGTAGTTGAAATGACAATTTTATGAAACATTTTCTATCCATCCACCCACCATCACAACAGCAGAAATAAAAAATGTAATATTGAGGTACATATGAGATGAAGTGAAATATTCTTTGTTGCCATATCTTGTGTTATGATCATGGTTTTAATAACTTTCTGGATGAATCACTGAGCAGAGCATTGATGTGTTTTCAGGCCAAATTTCCGAAAGTGTACTTTATTTTCTCCCCTCTGGACCTTCATTTCCTTCCTAGGCTTTGCCAGGAAGAAAAGATTGTCAATAATTCTATTAGCTCTCATATGCAAAAGTGGAAAGAACATCGTATGCCCGTACAATGTGTGAAAGCTATGATATGACCAAGTGAATATTAATAATTTGGGAAATTACTTTTAGAATATATTTCCCTGGCACCTTCAATATCAAATTCTTCTGCTTTGAAGCAGTATCAGGAATGTTACAATAATTTAACTGATACATTTTACTGATGAAATTCTTGCTTCATTGCTTTTAACATAATGAATGAACTTTATAACCACTAGAATGACCACTCCACCAGGGCAGGGAGCTGGGGTTAATTTTTATCACTGGTATATCCCACTTGCCTAGAAATGGCTGGCTTAGCCATTACCTTCAGTAAATATATATTGAAGGTACAAATGAATAAAACCATACAAGTATAGAATATTAGAAACTAGATGAATTTCAGAGGTCATGGATGCAAAACCCCTTATTCCATAGGGAGGAAAACGGGTAAGTCAGAGACGGCAGAATGATGGAGAAGCATCTAGAACTCACATTTGTTCTCATGATCCCAGCTTAGAGCTCTTGGCCTCCTGGTCTCATAAATTCAAAACCCAATATGGTCTTGAGGTTGAAACTAAACTATGTCACCTTGGTCCCACTACAAGGAATTTGCTGTAATCAGGGTCTGCAGAGAACCACCAGAAAAGAAATACACCCTTCCCAAGAATGTGTTTATTTGGTGGACTACATGAAGGTCTCAACACCTCTATTCAATGTGGGACAATCTGAGAAGACATACTTGTTGGGTTTGCCAACAATACGAACCCAATTGAACCCAATGCAATTTCACCCTCTGCTCTAGCCTGCTTCTTCTCACTTCCTTCTACTGGTGTCAATTCCTAATACAACTCTACTTCAGCACCTGCTTCTGGAGGACCCAAACTTGATAGGTCACTTACTTTGTTAACTCAGTCTCTTCTGAAGAAATGTTATAAAGATGGTATTCCTTTGCACTGTCTTTGAGGACTATTTTCTCTTCAAACTCCCAGGTTACCAACATCTTTATGTTGCCGCCAAGTACCTTACCAGCCTATGAACTTCATATTGACTGAGTTCATATCCTGAGTTCAAATCTTGGTTCCCGCACCCAAAGGTTATGATCTTTCTATTATACACACTATCTCAATAAAACTCATTTGTACTGAGCCTTATGCCTTCAGATCTTATTAAATATCATAAAGACAGTTAAGTTAAATAAATTAACCCCCACTATATTAGTGTTCTTAATAAGTTATTTATATATAAGTCATTTAGTTACAAATTCTGTAAATTTTGGCTTCATCTCTTTATTTCTTTCTTTTGCTGTGACAAGTACATGAGCCAAGCAATATTTATCATCTTCTATGTACCCAGTATTTACTCTAAGTTATCTTCTTTAATTCTATCAACAAATCTATATAGTAGATATACTATCAGTATTTCTAAATATTATAATACCAATTAAACAAATGAGGAAACCAAAGCTCAGAGAAGTGACAAGACAAATCCAAGGTCACAAAGCTGGTATGCAGCAAATCAAGTCAAGACTCTCAATTAGAACTTTATCTTCTCTAAGGTTCTTTGAGGCCCTGAAAGAGTAACAACAAATACTCATTCAATCTGTTAACTGAAGGGTTTTCACAGAATCTGTGGATAAAGCAGAGAAGTATCCTGGAAAGACAGGCTATGCTTTGGAGACTCATGCACGTACGTTTGAATCCTGCATTGAGCAAGTTATATCACTTTTAGACCTCAGCTTCCTTACCTATAAGATGGGAATTAAAACGCGTCTGCTACACATTCGCCATGTGCATTAGAGATGATGGATTAACATTCCTTGCACAAAACCTGGCATGTCAAAATGAAAGATAGTTAGAATCATCAGTAACTGTAGTGTCAGTCTTTATCTAAACACATTACTTAAATTAGAGACAGATCGTAAGGAATGTATTCACCTGTGGGAACAAGAGGTCCAGGAACCGTGTTTTCATCACCGTCTTCCTTTACTCTGCTTTTATCTTGACTGAAACATGACATATGTATTTTAACATTAAGATCCACATACCAAGTATCCTTTTAGTTTAAAAACCCCTTAAGTGTTGCAATGGCACGAGCCCATGGACTGCAGCTTTTAGCTAATCTACTTGGCTCTCTATAATCAAATAATTACTCAACTTTCACAGAGGGGTCAGACAATGGCCCTGTGCCGGTGACTACATTTAAAGGGAATGATGTTAGCTTAACTTCTAAGAAGTGTTATGTCGAGAACAGTATCTCTGCTTAATGAAATGACAAACATTATCAAAATAGACTAATAAAATGCCTTTATTTTCCATTTAAATATGGAATTTAAAATACTTACATGCCTTATTATAATTTTAGTTTAGGGGCTGCTGTTTCCCTCAAAGAATAAAATTTTAAATGTAAAAAATTAGAATAAATTAAGTGAGTAATGAAAGTAAATTCAGTTAGTTAGTTCAGTTTTTAGACTGTAAATATTAAGTGACAGCCACCCCATCTCTTGAAAGCGTTGTTCTGGTCATCTATAAATTCATGCAAATTCCATTAGTTTAGCTGGGGTTACTTGCAGGTCTTTGTGATAAGATTACCATTACAATAGCAGATTACCAGTATCTCACTGGTATTGTATCACTAGATTTCAATAAGGAGTTTGACACATAGAGATGTCACGGGGAGGAGCAGACTGACTGGAAGGCAGCAGGGTCACAGTTTTAAGAGAAAGAGTTGGGTGTCGAGAGCTGGCTGACTACCTCATGTCTAATTCCCCCGTCTTTTTAAATTATATGATTAATTGTCAGGAGGGGGTGGGGCTGGTGGTAGCAGTGTGCCTAGCTAAAAACCTGTATCGTCCAGCCTTTTTGCAGAAAAAGTGATTAAACAACTAAATTGTGCCTAATGAGATACTGAACAAGGCATTGTGTGGGTTGGAACTCCTTGGGTTGGCACTGGGGAAACACTTCTTTAAAAGGTGCTAAAGGAGCTGGCGTACACCTTTTGTCCCTGCTCTTTCTCCTTATTTGGAACGAGAACATGGATCAGCCTTCTTATAACCACAGAAGATAAACACAGGCTGAGATGGAGAAGCTGAAAAAAAGAAAGAGCCCTGGGCCCCAATTGCATCATGAAACTATCCTGACAGCCCCGAGCAGCCTCCTCCAGAGTCTGAGTGATCCGAGAAAAAGATAATTTTCACTATTTTAAAGTTTCTAATTTCCGTAACCAAGAGTTCAGTGTAATTCCTATGTGGTAGGAGGGGTACCCTTTAATAAAAATAAAATCTAGAAGTATCTATTTTTTTTCTTAACATAAACTATAGAGAGTAAAACTCATAAATCAAACTCCTTAGCTGTCAGGGAAAAGTACGACATAAAGAAGAACATGAAGAAAGTTTGGGGAAAACCAGATTCTGGGTTGTGTGATCTTTGAGAACACAGACTGTGCTTTATTTTGAGTTTTTCTTTAGTGGCTCCACACAAAGTAAGGCACACTGAAATTTAGGGTGGCTCATGGACCCTCTTTGTCTGAGACTGTCCCAGTTTTTAGCACTGAAAGTCATTCATCTCAGGAAACTCCTCCACCCCAGGCAAGCTGCATGGTTAGTCACCCTACGGCAGGTACTTAATTCATTTTTCAGGATGATAAAGGCCTTACAAAAGTCAATACTAATCACCACAGTCAGTCCTAGGAAACTGGCAAAGGAGATGTGGTGTTTCTGCCTTGGTTATACCTCTGCCCACTTTCTATGTTTCTCTTCCCTTCTCAATGTTCTCTCCAGTTTTGTGATTCTCTTTGCCACAAATGGTCTGTGGCTCATTCCAAAGATTGTATTTCTTTTCCTGAAGGTTTCTTTGAATATGCATCCTTAAATTATGCAAATTACAGGTGTCATATCTCTTAGGCATATTTGCATTTTAAAGAGGACCAAAAGAAAAATTCTAAAAGTGAATTCTTAGACACTGATAGGGGTAATAGTGGAGACACGTTGGAGCTAACTGTGTGATCTTGGGCAACTTTTTAAATTTCTTATTTCTCTCCTCCATAAAAATGATAAAACTGGAGTGAGGTGTCTTTTTTGACTCAAATGTTATGATTCTACTCTGGAACCTTTTGGGTGAGTAGAAATACCAAAGTCTCTAAGGACATAGTGTCAAAGGACTTTAGACCCTAACACAGCATCACGCCAACCTTAACCAGCGGCTGACTCAAGTGCAGTCAGCCAGTTGGGCACTTTTTCTTCCCTGACTCATTTTTGATAATCAAATTCTTAGTGATAATTTAGTTCAAGGGCCTCTTCTCTGCCCAACGAATAGCTACATTGTGGTCTTAATAACTATTACTATTTAAAACCAGAAGAGAAAAACATTACCCCATTGAACTGGATATCTATTTTTTCCAATTTTTTTTTTTCTGTTTTAGATGAGAGGCCCCTTATCTTTCATTATTCTAATTTGAGAAGGAAGGGAATTGAGGGCTGATTCAACGTGTTTTGTTTTGTTTTTTTCACTTAATGGGAGAAAAAACTCATTAAGAAGCTACATTTCTTTTTGTTTTTATAAAATGAGTCTTGAGTCACAGAATAATTTCTAAAAAACATGTATGCCAGTGAACTCAGCTTTCCCCATGATATATGTTGTATATGCAAGCCGTGTCCATGTTAATGCTAGAATAAAGATGGTCATAGTTACCATTTATTGAGCATCTGTGAGGACCAGACACAGAGCTACATAATTTTCATTCAAACCTCTGAAGGGCAGGTGGTAAGTACCGAGGCCAGTATTTGCTCTCAATCTGTTTGACTCTATGTTCCAAAGTTGTGTTGGAGCAATACTCTTTTCAAGTTACCATCAGAGATAATATTCAGATTGTGTTGTAGGTTGCTTTGTGCATTATTTATATTTCAGAGACACTGGTGACATCTTGCATCAAGGGTAATGGAATTTCTTCTCTTCGGTCTGTATTTTGATCATTATTTTAAAATATGTGCCCCGAATGTCTCAGTATTCTTGAATTCTAATGAAAGAATCCAGATATTCTGATGACAGAGGTGTGATAAGAACTGGTGATCTGAGCCCAACTTTCAATACTTTTAGCATCAAAAGAAAAAATGGATGAATTAAGCTTTCCATCTAAGATATGACAGGCATCTACAAGTTTACATACGCATTAACTTCACAGAGTCTAAACACTAACTAAAAGCAAATAGTAAGTCAAACATAAGTACAATCCCCTAGAAAACTAGATAATCTGTAAACAAGTCTGTTCATTGCTTTGGTATGAAATAACAAGATATTGGGTCTTTTTTTTTTTCCTCATGCTAGATTTTGGACTATAATATTTCTTAACAGTGGGAAATTAAACAATCAAAAAGAACATGGAAATGATAAAATAATGGTCTTTCACCTCTTCCCAAGACATTGGAATGGTTCAGCTGTGTCCCTTGACCTTTCTGAGGCTAAGGTCGTTCCACCCACCAGGGCTGCCACTTAGGAGTTCTAGTCTAAGAGAGGAGGGGGACTACTCAGCACTCAGGTGCCTGCTGCCTCCCTTGTGTAAGGCTACCGAGTGGCTCTGAGGTAGCAGCAGGCTCCGTCTCCTCAGCTGCCACCACCCTCTAACCCTTCCCTGCCTCCTCTGAGCTAAAAGAATGGTTTGTTTTTCTTGGGCTGAGAGGGAGGGTTGAGGGGTTTGAGTGACAGTAAAAACTGGCTCAACAAGGATTCATTTGCTATCTTTCTTCCCTGTACGTTGTACAGCTGACCTGAGGCTTCAAACAGAGCCATCTGAAACACAGCACTTTTGTTCCTGTATCTGGCAAACCCTTGTTGGGAAAGGTCAGGCATTTAAAATGCCATCTTGCCATAGCTAACAGTGTCAAATAATAGGTGGCTTCGTTACATGAGCTATGTGTGTTCTCTGTATAATGCAATGTCATAGACCACTAAAATTCATGTTGTAGAAGACTATTGAATGATAGGTAATGTGAATTTTAAATCTGAAAAAAAAATGCAAACAACAAAAAACCCCATGGACACAATCACTAGTTTAATGGTTATTTGGGGGCTAGTGGGGAGGGAATGGAAGAAGAGGGAGGGGTGGGAGAGGAGGGCGGGGGAACCAGATACATGGTGATGGAAAGAGAACTCACACTGGGTGGTGAACATATAATGCAACAAGCAGATGATGCACCTAGAATTGTACACCTGGAACCGATGTAATTCTTGCTAACCAATGTCACCCCAATAAGTCTAACAATAAAAAAAAAAAGTGAAAAAAAAAGGAGGAATTAGGCTCATAGCTGGAGAGGACACAGTGATGGTTGCCAGATGGGAAGAGGGTTAAGGAGCATGGTGGAAAAAGGTAGAAATATTAAAAAGTACAAATAGGTAATTACAAAATAGTCATAGGTATGTAAAGTGTAGTAAAAGGAATATAGTAAATAATATTGTAATATTGATGTGTGGTGTCAGATGGGTGCTAGACTTATTGGGGGGAATCACTTCATAAATTATATAAATATCTAACCACCTTGCTGCACACCTTCAACTAGTATAAAATAATATTGAATGTCAAATGTCATTGAAAAAATACTAAAAAATACACATTAATAAAAATATGCAATAAAAACACAGATAAACATGTCTCAACAAACTCTCGCTGATTATAACTAGGTGGTAAAATTATACATGGTTTTAATTTAATTTCCATTTTCATTTTTAGTATTTTCAAAATGCCCTCATGCATATGCATTACTTCTATAATAAAAGAAATTCAACAGAAAATAGCGCTAAAGGAGCTATGGCATTTTCTCACTCCAGGGGGCTCACGACTAGGAGGCATTCTTTTCTCAGTGCCCTGTGGGAGGTGGGCTCCATCCGGAGCCTGATTGGGGAACCCCAGAGCCTCCTCCAGGCTCAAAGCTGAGTAAACCTGAGGTTATTTCTGACTCGAGTGTTCTCAGAACAGCAGCTGGGGTGGGGGCAACTCTGAACAGGAAGGAAACCCCGATGCGATGTTGTAAGTGCTAAGTAAATGAGGGAACGATTATTGACTGCATTACATTAGCTTTTACAATGCCATCTGTCAGGACTTTCCAAATAGAACAAAAACGAAGGCTGTGGAAGACAGAAGCTAGAAGCTTGCAGAAAGGAAACACCAAAGATAAGCCGTGAGCATGAATATAAGATGATTCCAAATTGCATAGTCTCAGGAGGCTGTGGAGTCTGGAGTCTAGAACAACCTTGTCCAAACCACGGCCCGTGGGCCGCATGCAGCCAAGCACGGCTTTGAATGCGGCCTAACACAAATTTATAAACTTCCTTCAAACATTATGAAAAATTTTTGATACCTTTTATTATTAGCACATCAGCTATGGTTAATGTTAGTGTATTTTATGTGTGGCTCAAGACATTTCCAGTGTGGCCCAAGGCATTCCCAGTGTGGCCCAGGGAAGCCAAAATATTGGACACCCCTCCTCTAGAATAGACAGGATCTGGCACAAATAACACCCCTTTTTTATTTACAAAATCCTAAGTAATTGTGTGACATAACAATGTCATAACTCCATTAACATAACTACTTGAAAAAGGGCGTTACTTCTCCCAGACCCTGCATAACAGAAATGGGAGCAAAATGTGGAATCTAGAAGCCTAGTATATAGAGCAAGAAGGGTTCCCCCCCAGCCATACGCCTCGAAGAGCAAACGTGAACGGACATTCGGCAGAGCAGCTCTCACCAATCATGTGCCCCTCCTTCCCACGTCTTCCCTCACTCTGCCACCTTCCTGCCCTTTCTCCTCATCATGAGACTTATGCCTGGAATCTGTCCAAGGTCACAGTGGAGTGACTTCTGACTTTATCTAGAAAAAGTTCTACAGGGTATTCTTATGATCCTATCTAGGAACGTTAGAAATGTCACCCCAGGATGGGCCAGTGGGGTCCTGTTACTCAGTTTCTCTCAGCAGCACCAAGGCACGCTTTATGGGAATTGATGGTTTCGCTCTGTGACATCGTAAGAATACATATTAGTGTTATACGCTTAAATTTCCTTAAAAATACATTTTGTAATTATTAAAAATTATCCAAAACCTCTTTGCACATAATGTTGTTGGGATGAACCGTCTTTTGGGATATGAGCTTTTGGTAGCAGTGAGGGTCACAGAACAAATGAGACGTGGAATCACTAAATCTTCACTACCAGCTTGGACAAGTCGTTTAGCCTCCATGCATCTATGCTGTCTTGTTCCTAAACAAAACAGACAAAAAATTATTTTTGCACTCTGAGAACTGCTGTGTAATTAAATGAGAAATTTTATGAAGCAATTTAACAAACATCACACTCTTTTTTTCACTTACTATCCATTCTACAAAATAATATTTCTCTGTATTTTTTTTGGAAACCCCATTTTTTCAAACCTAATGGGAGTATATTACCAAGTTCAAGGTCTGGTGAAGAAATTACCTTGTGCATTTAATTTTCATAATTCCATGGATTTTGATAAGATGCCCCATCAATCTTTATCTTCCCAGGTCATCACTCTCTTTCAATAGTTTATGTTCATGTAGGGATTCTTCTATTTTCTATCATAAAGCCAGAGACCTTTTGAGAGACAATGGAAAAGATTTTCCTACTATGACCATTCCCTATATGTAGTTCCACATAAACATTTCCAAAATTTTAACTGTAGTACATGAAAAACTTATAATGAGAGCTTGTAGATCAGATTAAAAATGTTTGGTGGTGCTGTTGTTAAGAAGTTATCATCCCTTATCCCTGTATCACCTGGGATAAGACCTTATTAAACTAGCAGAGATAGTATCCTTATCCTTAAAGCTTATGATCATGATAGGAAGGGGCATGATACACAAGAAGCACAGCTAAGAAATGCTGTGAATCAGCCACCGCTCCCACCTCTACTATCATATATTATAGTAGTCACAGCATTAAGGTAATGACGAATACAAAATCCCTACGGATTTATGGACCTTAGAATTTTATGTAGAATAAGATTTCTTCTTCATTATAACTTTCTTTATATTCCCCTTCCAATTCAGTAGCTCCCTCTACCCACTATACAATGACTAGTATTTCGTGACATGCTTGCTATGGCCATCGCCAGAATGGGAGAAGGATGCATTGGTGTTGGCTTTGTTGATATGCTCTGGGGACCTCAAGGTCCCCTCATGCGTGGAGATCTGTTTTTCTAAGCAATCAGGTTTGAGAATCTCTCATCTGAATCAAGGAGCCATTGAGAGCTCGGAGCCGGTAACCCCTCTCCGCAGGTACACTACCCCCCTCAACATCCACATACCAGACCGACACCCCCTATTTATCGTCCTGACTGAGCAAAGGACAAGAGCAGGAATTGATTGCACTTCTGACTCTACACTTCCCGTGCCTTAGACAATGACACTTTCTAATTTCAGGATGCAGGAGTGCACCAAGAGTACAGGGTGTTGGAGAGTGCTTTAATCATCCTAAAAGATTCTTTTCTTAGGAGCAAAACAGGAGAGAAATGGAGGCCAAGCGGAGAGCCTGGGAAGGGGGTGGGATTAGGGGAGTTTTGATTTATTCTCTGAATTCTTTTTCTCCCAGAAATTGAGCACCCTGATCCCACTTCTTTACAGGCCTCTCCAACCCGGAGTGTGGTGTCATTGTGCTGCCTTGCATGAAATCAGCCACGTATATACTACGGGTGTGAGAGAGAAGAGACCTCAGTGGGCTGGTGATTTGGGGAAGTTTCGTGGAAGGGGCGTTGTCAACGAAAAACAGTAAAAGATTTCAGAAGGCGTGGGGCAGTGAGCAAGACGTTCTTCATCATAGAAGATGGAAAGTGTATCCACGTGAAAGTAAGTTAATGTTTCCAATTTCTCCTTTATTCCAACCTGTCCATAAGATTTGTTTCCCCACATCCCCCAATCTGAAAGGACACGGATGATGAATTTACTAAACGGTGTCCTGAATTCCAAACTGCAGCCTCTTTATTTAGCTGAGAAAATAAACTGAAATTTATCTTAAGTGGCTAATTTGTCTTTCCCTTAAGCCACAGGGATTATAAATCTCTACCTTGTGAAAAATATCATATAATAAATATTCTACCTGATTATTTTTTAAATTAATCACTGTACTCCAAAAGTCTACACCAGAATCGCATGCTAAGTGTGTAACTCAGAATAACGGTTTTATTCCATCCCCTGTAATCAGCAGCTGCTGGTTTCCCTATTTTGCAGAATTCATGGCTTCCACGTTTCCGTGTTGCTATGGTTATCCCACCTTCTTCTCTTTGCTCTGTTAACGATGAATATTTTAGAGATCTTGTACCTGAGACTCTTACTGATGTTCTTTCTACTTTGTGATACCAACTAGAATCAATCTCTCTGTCCTTCCCCTTCAGCTATTTATGAGAATATAAGCTCTCACCGATTCAAAGCCGGGAAGAAGGCTTAGTGTGGATAAGTCAAAATTTCAATGGAGACGGAAACCAGACCCACCTGTGACACTAGGAGATGTTGACCTTTGGTTTCCCCACCCCCACCCCTTGAGCAGCGGTGTCCAATCTTTCGGCTTTCCTGGGCCACATTAGAAGGAGAATTGTTCTCGATTTTGTAATACGGGTTTTCTTGATCAGATTAGGAAGTTTCCTTCTAGTTTATTTATTTTAAATCACATGTCAGTGTTGAATGTTCTAAGTGATTTTTCTGCATTTATTGAGATGCTTATACAATCTTTATTCTTTTCTCTTATTTTTAATGTTGAAAACTATATTGATACACTTTCAAATGTTAAATCAAGTATGGATTCCAGTTAACCCAACTGAGTGATGATTTTGTATGTCATTGGGGTGAATTTTTTGATAACATTTTGTTTAAAATTTTTGCATCTATATTTATTTAGGATCTTTGTTTTTAATTTTCTTTTCTGTTAAAGCCTTTTCATTTTGGAATTGAGGTTATACTGACCTCATAAAACTAGTAGGAAAACATTCTTCTTTTTAATTCACTGGATGTGTTTGATTTATTTTTCCCCTCAATGCTTTGTAGGAATTACCAAGGAAACCATCTGGGCCTAGTGCTTTGTTGTGGGCAAGTTTAAATTACAGATTCAATTTATTCCATAGCTATAGGACAAATCAGACTTTCTCTTTTTTCCTGTTTGTTTTGGAAGCTTGTCCTTTTCTAGGTATTGTCTACTTCATCGACACAGCTTACACATTTCAGAGTAGTCTCTTACTATGTTTCCAATGCTTAGGATATCTGGGATATTCATCTTTTTATTCCTGATTTTGGTTACTTGTTTCTTCTCTCTTTTTTCTTAATCAAAGTTGTTACATGCTTGTATTTCTATTTTTCACTACAGTTGACATACAGTATCATATTGGTTTAAGTTATATAAATGTCTAATCATTATTTGCACACATTTATAAATTTCATTAGATTTTTTAGAAACAATCTTTTGGTTCCATTGAGCCTCTAATGTACGCTAATTTTCTATTTCATAAACTATGCCATTGTAATTTATTATTATTTTCTCACTTCTACTCAGTATTTATTTTCCTATTATTTTCACTTTTTTTGGATGGATATGTAGGTCATGCATGTGTTCTCAGCCAGTCTTGTTCTTTTACTATGACATGCATATGAGACTAAAAATTTCCTCCAATGCAAAGCTTTATTTACATCCCACAGTGTTAATTATGTAGTTATGTTCATTATCAATCAGTTTAAAGTGTGTTCTAAGTTCCATGGTGATTTCTTATTTTTATTCATGAGTTATTTAGCAATATGTTGCTTAATTTTCAAAAATAGTTTTCTACTTATTCTATTAGCTCTTTTAAAACTAAACTTCCTATTTTAAAATTGTTTTAGATTACAGAAAAATTGTAAAGATAATGCAAAGAGTTCCTATGTGCCCCACATACTTTCCACTATTATTACTATCTAGCATTAGCGTAGTGCATTTGTCATAGTTAATGAAACAATATGGTTACTTTATTATTAACAAAAGTCTACACTTCATTCCGACTTCCTTAGTTTTTACCTAGTGTCCTTCTTCTGCTCCAGGGTCCCATCTAGGATCCCACATTACATTCAGCTGTCATGTCTCCTTGGGCTCCCCTTTGCTGGAGAGTTTCTCAGATTTTACCTGTATTTAATGACCTTGACAGTTCTGACGAGTACTGGTCAGGTATTCAGGAAAATGGACCTCAGTGAGCATTTGTCTGATGCTTTTTTTAGGATTAAAGAGGGATTATTTGGATGGAAGATCACAAATGGGTGACAAAAGATACATCTCTCCTGCAGAAGAATTACAAATAATTAATGGGAATACTCCTCCCTTGAGGAAATGGAGCATAACTCTCCACTCCTTACGTGTGGGCTGCACAAACTGACATCCTTCTAAAGACGCGCAGATATGGGGTGGTGAGTTGGGAACTTTACAATGGAAAAACTTAACAAACACCACCTCAGCCGGGGACCAAAGTCGACATCAATAATAAGTCGTATTGACGGTATGCACCCTTGATATGCTGTGATGAGAATGGTGAAAGGGAGTTTATGTTTATCAAAGAATTGGCCCATTTCATTTGGTGTTTCATTTGTGGGTGTAGACCTATTTACATTATTCCTTTATTATACTTTTAGCATTTTTAGGTCAGTTGTGATGACGACCCTTTCTTTCATTTGTGATATTAGTAGTCTGTGTGTTCTCTTTTTTTTTTTTTTTTTCTTGGTTAGTCTATCTAGAAGTTTATCTTTTTGTTGATTTGTTTTGTTTTGTTTTGTTGATTTTTTTCAAAGAATCAGGTATTGATTTCATTGATTTTCTGTTATCAATTTCATTCATTTCTAATCTAGTTTTGTTAATTTTTTTTTAAAAAAATTATACTTAAAGTGTTCTTTCTCTACTTCCCTAATGTAGAAAATTATTATTGATCTTAGACATTTCTTCTTTTCTAGTGGATTGTTTACATGACATGAATTTCTCTTTAAAAGATGCTTTCACTTCACCCCACAAATTCTAGTAATTTTGTTAATATGTTTCCATAGTGCAAAATATTTTTAAACTTCTCTTAAAACTTTTTTGTCCCATGGGTTATTTAGAAGAGTTTTTGTTTAATTTCCAAATGGTTGGATATTTTCCAGATATACTTTTGTTATTGATTTCTAGTTTAACTCCGTTTTGATGACAGAATATACTTTATATGATTTGTAGTGCTTCAAGTTTATTAAGGTGTGAATTATTGCCCAGAATTCAGTCTGTCTTGGTGAGTGTTCCGTGAAAGTTTGAGAAGATTGTGTATTCTGCTAGACTAGGATGGAGTAGTCTATAAATGTCAATTAGATCAAGTTGATTAATAGCGATGTTCAAGTCATCGATATTCTTGCCAGTTTTCTGCCTGTTTGGTCTCAATTACTGACAAAGGGATATTGAAGTCTCCACTATTAAGGGTGCAGTTTCAGGAAAGTCTCAGCTTTGGCCTGAGTGTGAGGGGATCTCCTGAGTTTGCACGGAGTTTGTCAAACTTCAAGGCAATGGTTCTGGGCTTTTGCAATCTGGTCCTATGGACCATAAAATTGAAAGGAACAAAGAAACAAAGCTCATGGACACAGTCAATAATTTAGTAGTTACCTGAGGGTAAGGGGGAATAGGGGAGAGGAGAAGGGACAGGGACACAAATATATAGTGATGGAAAAAGAACTGACTCTGGGTGATGAACACATAATACAACACATAGACAATGTATTGTAGAACTGTACCTGAAACTTGTGTAATTTTTTGCTGATCAATGTCATCCCAATAAATTTAATAATAAGGTCTGAAAAAAAAAGGCATTACTCCAAAAAAAAAAATAGTGGATTTGTCTATTTTTCTTCTCTATTCACTCAGTTTTACTTCATATTTTTTGATACATTGTTCTTAGGTTACACACATTTAGAATTCTTCTATAATCTAAGAGAATTGGCTCCTTTATCATTGTGTAATGTTCTTCTTCCTCCTAATGGTTTTTCATGTTCTGAAATCTGTTTGATTAAAATTAATATAGTTCTTCCAAATTTCTTTTGATTAGTATTACCATGGTATATCTCTCTCCATTGTTCTACTTTAAAATTATGTCTAAGTCTTTAGGGTTAAATTGACTTTCTTATAGACAGTATATAGTTGAGTCATGTTTTGTGATCCATTCTGCCAATCTCTTTTTACATTGGTATATTTAAATCATTATTTTGGATCTTTAGAATCTTAGAAATAGCCTAATTCACCAAATTTTTTATCACACAACTTTTGAGGGATAAAAAAAAAGGTATACACATGTTTCTCTCTTTCACCTTATCTGTTCAACTATCTCTCTGTATAAATAATTTGCATCATATTTATATAACTATATTAAAATTAGAAACCATATACAACAAATAAATGTAGTTAAAACTGAAGATTAAATACAATATTTATAATATATTAAATTACATTTATACTATAAAATAACTTTTGTTCTCACTAAAATAATATCAAGTATATTTAAGTAAAATCAATAGGATTACATGTGTCTTTTTATTATTTATTAAATTTATTGGGGTGACATTGGTTAGTAAAATTACATGGGTTTCAAGTGTACATGTCTGTAACACATCATCTATATAACTGCATGTGTGCTCACCACCCAGGGTCAGTCCTTTTTCCATCACCATATGTTTGACCTCCTTCCCTCTTTTTTCTATTATGCCCCTCTTATTACCAAATGTATCTTTTTAAACATTTTGTATGAATAATTGGTGATACAACAATTTGACTTTCTGGAAGTTTATTTAATAATTGTTCTAATAAATGTTATATTTTAAAATGATCTCATGAAGAAATGTTGACTTAAATAGCAAAAGAAATCACATTGTTGATTGTGCTTGCTGAATAATGATGCTCCTTTAATTCCTACTTTAAATTGGACAAAGGATTTTTTGTCTGTTTCTTTTAATTCTGGAGTAAATTCCCTTTATTAATGATATCAATCAGTTGTTCTTGAGCATTAATCAGAAGGAATTACATTTTTATATTTTAAAAATTGAATTAAGAAGCCACTGAAAATCTTTGGAAAATTGTTAAACAGAAAATTCTGTTCCAAGTTTATAAGCATTCGGATGTGAACATTTTTATAAGTGACATTTTATTTTTAGTATAATGACAAAATTTTTCAACTACCCTTTTTCAAAATGATCTTTTTGGTACATGAGATTTTCCATTTCTGTGAAAATGTCATCTCTAGCTTGAAAAGACAGATTAAGTGTGTTTATATTGTTCAAAAATATCGACAAGGTAACATACTGCTAGAAGCCATTTGTTATCATAGGAAAGGTCAGAAAATTTGGAATACTAATCATTTTGAGCAAAAGAAATATGTATGACTCATATTTAAGTTTAACAAACTTTAAGTGCTTTACTACAAAATTATTATAGTAGTTAACATTCTGTGAGTGTCAAGCATGTGTCACACAGTACTCTGTGTCCTTTATAGAATTTAGATCATATTATTCCTCATGATTACTCTGTCATCACCCTTATTTTCCAAGTGAGCAAACTGGATTGAACATATTAATTCAGTTACTTGCCCAAACAAGATCACCTAGAGAGTGTTTCAGGTCAGATTTTTCAGAAGATCTGCACACAGATTTGTGTGTGCAAGTGATTTATTAAGAAAGTGCTCCCAGGGTTAATGGGTAAGGCAGGGAGCAGAAAAGATAAAGGAGGAAGGTAAGCAAGGGTGCCTTTCAGGATGGTCTCAGCTTGGCCCGAGTGTGAGGGGATCTCCTGAGTTTGCACGGAGTTTGTCAAACTTCAGGGCAATGGCCATGTCACTTGGGAGGATAAACTTTCAGGCAAGCTTTCTGCTGGTTTTGGCCAGAGGCTTTTGTAGCCCCCAAGAGCAGTCAGTCCTCTGAAGGGCGTCTCGGGTGCACGTCTTACAAGCATGAGGGAGCTGGAGGGTATGTACACAGAACCTCTCGGAAGGAACCAAGAGGGCCTGAGTGGAACTGCATCAGTGTTTGTTACAGCTCGTCAATGGCCTGACACGGAGGAGACCCAAACAGCGTGGCTGCAGGCCCCATGCTTTTAATCATTATAGCAGACTACCTGAAAACTGGCAAATGTCTGGGTAGGAAATGCTAACAGACTTCCACAGTCATTCCTCTATGATTTACAAACACTGTTAATACTTTACTCTGTTTTAAAAGTATTTTTTTTTTTTTTACCAAATCAGTGACATCTTGTAGCATGCTGGCCCTTCGACTCAACTTTTTTGCTGTAACGATTTGTCGATGAATTACACATTAAAGGAATTTTTATAAGTGATGCTATCTCTGTAAATTACTACCAGAATTATTTTTAATTTCCGATCAAAGGAAAAGCCAACATTTTTGTTTGTTTCTTTTAGGTGATATTTGTTTATTTATTTAAATTAAAAACGTAAACAGAGTAATCCCAGTTCTGTTGGGGGAAGATGTATGCGCATAGGAAAAAAAGACTGAAAATACATGCACTTATACATAAATCTTAACAATAAGGTAAAGCTCCTTGCTAACAGATGTCACCCCAAGAAGTCTAACAATAAAAAAAATAATAATAAAAAAAAATAAAGAAGTCACAGAAAACAAACAAACAAAAGAAATATTCACTTAAGATGCATCCCTGTATTTCCACAGCTTAATTGCTCATTTCTTTTCTTTATTGAATAGTGTTCCATTGTGTGAATGTACCAGAGTGTGTTTGTCCATTCATATATTGATGACCACCTTTCAGTTTTTGGTAGTGTTAGAGAAAGTTGCTATAAACAAAACAAAACAAAACAAAAATAAATAAGGTAAAGCAACTTACCTAAGGGAATATCTTGTTTCCCAGTGTGCACTTAGATGCAGGTCATTCAGAAACTGACTCTCCGTGTGAGACGTGTACGTCTACTAACCTAACCAGTCTTCGACCTTACTTCGAAGATATTACTACAGGCCACAGTCATGTGGATATTGAAAAGAAAAAATAATAATAATCTGCCTTACCATACTTGACCTTGGGACCCAGAGTGCTTCTTCCTACTGATTTTTCTACCTGTTTTCAGGTATTCTTTTGGTGAACTCTTTTCCAGTTGTCTTTCAGTCATTTGGCCCAGATCTCTGAGTCTTCTTGGTCCCACTGCTCTTCCAATTTCAGGAAGTTCTCTAATCCAGGGGCTGGAAACTCCAGCTTGCAGATTAAATCTGGCCCCAGCTCAGAAAGTTTGATTGGAACATAGCCACGCCTACTCATTGACATAACACCCAGGGCTGCTTTAGTGCCGGCAGAATGGAATGGTTACCACAAAAATAATGTGGTCGTGTGGCCCACAAAGCGTCAAACATTTACTATCTTGTCCTTCACAGAAAATATTTGCCAGCCCCCGCTTACCCCATTCGTCCCCTGGTTTCTACCCTTGCAGACCTGCCTCTGCAGACTGCAAACCCAACTCTCAGAGTTCACGCCATTGCTGGGCACTAGGACGAGATCAGAGGCTTGAAGGAGGGAGAGCTGCTCTCCTTTCTGGGTTGTGGCTTGGGGTCATTTTATTTTTCTACCTGAGGTCCTAACCCTCCATGCAGTTTTTCAGTCAATGGACAGAAAAAAAGACATGCAACTTGGCAAAATAGAAGTGAATTGTGTCCTAAAAACATATCCCAAATAATGTTAGATTTTTAACAGTAGCTATCCGGGCTGGGAATCTAGATATAATCCTATGTACTTAAATTCCTTCTTTTTTTGTAAACACATTTTATTTTATTTTTAATAGCTTTATTGAGGTATAATTCATATGCAAAAAACTGTACATATGTGTATTTAATGTATACAACTTGGTAAGTTTGGACTTGTGCGTATACCCATGAAAGCATCGTCACAATCAAGGTAATAGACACATCCATCACCTCCAAATGTTTCCTTGGGATCCTTTGTTGTCATTTTGTGGGAATTTTTTTTTGAGGGGGTGAGAATACTTAACACGAGATCTCTACCCTCCTAACAATTTTTTGTGTGCAATACAATGTTGTTCACTATAGACCCCATGCTGTAGAATCAGCTCTCTAAACTTATTCATCTTGCATGCCTGGAAGTTTATATCAATTGAACAATTCCCCATTTGCCCCTTCCCTCAGTTCCTCTGGTACAACCATTCTATCCTCTGCTTCTGTGAGTTTGACTATTTTAGGTAACTTGTAACTGGAATCATGTAATGTTTGTCCTTCTGGGACTGGCTCACATAATAAAAAAGTTTGCTAAATACTATTAAGGAAGAAAAGATTAAAAATGTAAAAATAAAAAAGCATATTCTCGCTAACATGACTTATTGGATAGGTGGGTGGAGGCAGTGCAGCACCAAACCAAGAATTCGTAGTGACAGTTTTGCTCCCAAGGTCATTTCCACCGGAAAGAGACCTTCCACTCAAGATGGTGGCAGCGAAGTTACATTTTATAGCCAGCTCTGGCTATGGTGTCATCAAGATAAATTATGGTGTCAGAAGATAAATTATGGAAGAAGAAGCTTAATCGTCTTAACCACGAAGGAGGAGTAAGCTAGGAATTGCAGTCACTGGTACAAAGAAAGAATACAAATGTTAGTGCCCTTGTCACGTTCTTCACTTGTGGAACAGAAATTGGGGAAAAAAAGGTTTATGGGCAGAATTCTTTTTTGAAATGCTATTTGCTGTAACAAAAATTTACCCACAGACATTTTCAACTCCCTATTAGAATTTTTCATTTTCACTTACAAAAGCTTTGTCTTCATGAAGCGAAGATTTAGGCAGCCACACAGAATGGCCTCCAGATTTCCACAGATTTATAGAAAGAAATGTTTCATCCCTACTGAAACCAACTGATTTTGGAGAGCAATTGGCCAACGTCCCTTCATCCTGTCACTACTCGGTAAGTCTTTCATTTACAAAAATAGAAGCAAAGCAAATTGGATTATTCCTGATAAGTTTTTTGCTTCCAGCACAAATGGCAACAGTTGTCAGCTGGGACATGGGCAAACTATTTTCTCAGATTTAAACCACAAATATAATCAAATAGAGTATGTAGATGATCATTTTAGCTTTCAAAATGTGTATTTAAATCAGACATTAGCTTGACAAGGTGATTTGCACATGTCAGGTTTTACATAAAGTAGCTAAATCAAGTCCAAGTTTCTACATGCTTGAGGATAAAAGCAGGGTCTGGGAGGGCACAAACCACATGGAATAAAGATCTACTTGCTCCCCTACTTACTAGCTTACTATGTTTAAATCTTCAGTGTTTTCCTCATTCATTATTATTTTTTTGGCAATTTATGCTCTTCAAGGAATTTTCTATCAGTTTTAAACACAGCTGCAATTTTTTTTTTTAGCTCTTCTTATTACACTGTTGTTTTAGAAACATGTCTTTCCCCTAAGATTTTACCATGAAATAAAAGTGGTAAAACAAGCCATCAAAGTTAACTCCTTAACCTCGCTGAGGGCTTTGTAGGAACGTCATGCATTTTACTAAATGTGTGTATGGGTGCACTTAGACCATAAAAAATCACATATTCTTGTGACTATACCTTCAAATGGTCTCCACACAGTACAACATAAAATGTTTTTGTTTTTTTAAGTTACTTGATCTGGTTGCTTTTGTTTTTATGTTTTTTTAAAGAAAATACAGTGTGGAGTGATTGGGAACCATGTGGGCCTTGGAGTTGAGGAGTATGGCGTTGAGACCCTGGCTCTACGACTTATTTTGCTGGTTGATTTCTGGCAACTTACTCAAAATCTCTAAGCCTCAGTCTCCAAATATGTACTGGGATTACATTAAAGATCAAATTAGCTAAATATGCAAAAGAACTGTGGCATAAACTGTTGGTTGACTAATCTGATGTCATTAGGAATCCTGTTCTCTCTGACCACATTTCACCTTTAATGCTTTGTTCACGGAAATGTGAGGAAGGCAGATAGAATAGGGGCAATCTCGGGACC
>PVJL010009919.1:0-53416 GCA_004026885.1 Lyroderma lyra | reverse complement strand
CCGGCCTGAAGTTTTTGAAACTCGGCACAACTTCTTGTCTGAGGAGGACTCGCACCCATGCCAGCACGTGAGGGACGGTGTCGTAAGTCACTTGGAAGGTCTTCAAGTGTCCTTGTATGAGTACTTCCTCAACGTGGGAAAGAAACAACTGGATGCAGAGCCCTTCAATGAAGGATTCTTCAAAGAAGCTAAACTGTTGATCAATGAAAAAGAACAGATAATTGAACTTCGAACCGAGTCTTCTTTACATTCTGGTTTTAAAAGAAAGCACCTTGCTGCCTTCTGGGAGATGTCAGTGGGGGACACGAACAGCTCAGGGAGAAGGCGCTCAGATCCCACTTGTCATTTGCTCATACTGAACTGGTGCAGAGAGCGTTCCTCCTGCACCTTCATAGACATAAGTACCACAACGAGCCGAATGCAGGTCCGGGTGTAAGACCGTGTCCTGCGTCTTTTGTGCCTGATTTGCAGGAATCAAAGCAAGCTCAACGATCTCACTAACAGTGTTTCAGTTGGCTAGTGATCTGCATCACAATTGACACAGAATTTTCAGATAATACAAATAAATATTAATAATCAATTGGAAGTTTGTTAAATACTTGATCTTATTATCCGTATTTAACTGCGTTAAATTGTAAATTTAATTGTAAAATTCAATCTGTGGTTTGTATTTTTAGTGCAGTCATTTTTCTCTCCTAACTTACGACCTCATTTCCATTATTTCACATGAAGAGAGGCCCTGAACAGAAGTGTCAGGATTTAAAAACTGCTGTTTTAAAAACAAGGGGTCCAATTTATATGACGAGAAATGGGTTTAAAGAAGGGCACACAAGTGGAAGAAGGTTGGGAGCCACTGGTCTGAGGTCGGGGGGAAGAAGAGGAAGCTGTTTTATAGAGGGGAAGAGGAAGTTTGGGGGTGGGGGGCGGTTTGCTACCGTAGAGTTCTTCCTGGAGGGCTTTTGAAACGGACGGCATGGGGTGTGAACGCTGCTCCAGGCCGCCTGCCTGCCCGATTCGTGGTTGAAGTCTCTACCGTTAACCTTCGACAGGGTCAAGCGAGTGAAGTGCTGCCCACGGTGCCAGATGCAAGGACACACTGGCCAGTGTCCGTGCCAGCTACTCTCTGTCACACACCGATTCCTCTCCTTGGTAGCATCCACCACCATCTGGGAGTATTGGGTTTCTTTGCACAATTATTATGTGTCTCATCCTTAGGAGATGAGCTCTGTCTGTGAAAGCCAAGTCCACCCCTGTCCCACCCGTGTCCCTCTGATCCCCAGCACGTAGCACAGCACCTGACCCACAGTAAGCACTCAACGCTAGCCATTAACCAGAGGAGTGAAATGGAAGTTAGCTAAAACACAGACTAAGGTTAATATAAAAGTGAGCACTTACTAATAGCAGGACACACTGGGACATGATGTCACTGCTCAACAGTAGGACACCGATCAGGAGACAATACACTTGGAATCGGAATTTTTCTGCAACCATTGAAAATTATGTTTATGAAGAATTTGAAATGAAATCAGGAAAATATTATGTTAACATGTTTTTTTTTTTAAAAAGTATGAGCTTCAGAAGTGAATATGTGCTAGAACCTCAATTCGGTTAAAAGGGTTGGGGGAGGTTTCACAGAAGAAAAGACTAGAAGAAAATGAATTAAATTTACCGAATATTGATGTTCTGTGATAAGTGGGATCTTGGGTGATTTCCCCCCCTTGCTTAGTGCTAGTTTTCGAAGTGTTAGTTATATAACAAAATTTTAAAAAGTAAAAGTAATGAACCAACAAAGAATGAATATTCTTAGGGTATGGCACTGACCCCAAAGACCAATTAAATAAACTTTGGCCAAGGCCCTGAATCTTAGCTCTAACGATAGTGACCAACTCCAGCCTAATAATTATTGAGCATTTACTAGTGCCAAGCGCTGAGCCAAATACTCTGTGGGGGTTACTTCCTGAAATCTCCAGGACTACCCTGTGAGGTAGGTGTCTCTGATGCCCAGAGAAACTAAGCAGCCTACTACACAAGGTCATCCCTCAAGGGATGCAAGTAGCAAGCAAGGACTGTCACAGACTGGGACAGAAGGGACATTTAGTCCTGACCTCACATTCATCGAAGGCCTCAGATTTAGACCTTTGACTTGTTGCCTAATGTGGTTATTCAGTCTCAGAGACACGCTGATGGGCCACGCATGAACAATTCATAATAAATGGTACTATGACCTGGTGAGTAGGTCATTATGTTGTGTTATAGTTTTCTCCCCTTGTGTTAAAAGTGTTTCACTGTAAAAAGGAAAACTCTTAAAATATAACTAGAGTTGGTGCCCTGCTTGCTATTTCTCACATTTTTAATATACTCAGAGCCTCCAACACGGAGAGTGATCTGAGCCTTTCTTAACTTCTGGAAGACCCTAGCATCAGGATTTGAACCAACCCCAAGGTTCTGAACCACCAGGATTGTCCTAAATAGATTCTGTGAATTTCCTAGGTAGATACCCAAATTTATACCCTGAGTAAACAAACGTTAAGGCTCTCTCTTCTGTTTCCTTTAACCCCCAGATTTGGCACAAGATGAGCCCCAATTAGCCACCAAGCACCCGGGAATCTTGGTGGAGAGGCTTGAGAACAAGAGTGATTTTAAAAAAAAAAAAAACACCACGCTCTTCAAAAGTGAACCCACATCAGAGAGACATGACAAAAGATGTTTCAAAAAGAAAAATAAGAAAAGCAGCAGCCCTCTCCTTCCTGCTCCCAGTTAGGAAACCTTTGTCACAGGCCAGGCTCCCTTCCTAAGGGCTATTTTTATAGCGAGCTTCAAGTTGGTACCGGAGGAATTTGGCTGGGAAATCTCATGACACATTTGCAATCTCCACTCAGGCTGGCTCAGCTCGGGGCAAGGGCCAAGCTTTTATGAATCAGGGTACAAGACGTGCTGCCTAGTGGCTCGTGCATTCTCCAAACAATCAAATAGGACAGGGATGATGCCCAGCCAAAGCTATTTGTGACTTACAGAGGGTGATGTTTCCCCATGCTTTGGCCCTGTGGGGTCCAGTTGTTGGGGTGAGGGTGGGGGTGGGGGTTCTGAAGGAGCCACACTGCTTTGGCTTTTCAAGATCAAAGCAGTATCAGGGACATGTGTAAATAAAATGCAGATTATGTCAGTAAGTCTCCAGCAGCAACTCATCTCCATCTACTGTGTGTACAGGTATTGCTTTGTATTTTAGAGAGCTGTCCTGTGCATATCTGTCTCCTGTGCCTAGCAAAAGCCTTCCCAGAGCATTGGATGGTACAGGAGCCAAACTTTCTGCTTGGAATGCTAGGTGACAAGCGTCGTTTGGCTGGAGGTGCTACATCGTCCTTCCTCCGTGGCCCTTTCAGAGGGCGCTCCTCACCATGTGGCCTGCTGTCTCTTCCTCCTGTTTTAATCTGAGGCTTCCAATGTCTTCCCCCCACCCCGGGGTTCCTTCTCCAGCTGCATCTCCTCTACACTTTGCCTACAGTCAGGGATCAGGTTGGAGAGAAAAGATGTTACTGTGTGGTGGGGGCCAGGAGAGGAAGTGTGGCCTGGCCAGGGAGGGCCAGGGTCGACGAGAGTGGTGCCTTCAGTACGTGCCGTCACGAGTCGGAAGTCACCCAAACCTGATGGTGGTGATGGTGATATGATTCATAATGACAACAGCTCACATTGACTGGGCTCTCGTGACCCACCAGGCCCCGTGCTAAGAGGGCTTTACGTCACGAGCTTATTGCTGAATGATTCCTCAGCGCGACTGCATACAATTGGTCGCTCCTCTCTCCCCATTTTACAAATGACGAAGCTCGGGCTTACGGGGACACGACTTGCCCGAGGTGACACAGCCAGTACATAGTAGAGCTGACGCTTAAACCCACCTGCAGTCGCCTCGTCCATCTCCTTGTGGCCCCTATAATTTACATCACCAACAGCCAACTTGGTCAATTTGTTAGGAGTGCGCAAGGGTCTTGAAAGAAATCAGGTGTTGCGAGTTTAATTCCTTATAGTTAAAGAGTGTTAGGGCCCTCCACTAAGGGAAGGCTAAATATTTCCCTCCAGAGCTTCCGGCTGCCATAGAACCATCCGGCCTCTTTGGTGGATTGCTATTACTGTCCTAACTGAAACGATCCCTTCGCTCGTGCCAAGGAGGCACGTGAAGGCTTATTGTGGAACATCTCCTGTGCTACACACAGCAGGTCTCAACCTGCTGGGGGTGGAATGACCCTTTCACAGGGGTCGCCTAAGACCATCGGAAAACACATGTCAGATATTTACATGACGATTCATAACAGCAGCAACATGACAGTTATGACGTAGCAACGACAATAATGTTATGGGGGTCACCACACCACGGGGAGCTGTACTACAGGGTCGTGGCGTTAGGCAGGCTGAGAACCACTGTGCTACAATGATTTGAAGGTCACACTGCTCTGCGTGGCCCCAGGCAAGCCACCTCTCAGGGGACCCTCCCTGCTGGGCCCTGGAAGAAGCTTCTCAGAAAAAGCATGCTTTGCGGTGGCTTTTGGATGCCGGCAAAGCAGATGGCCGAGTATGACATCACCTGGGGTGGGGGAGCAGACACAGGAACACAACAGGATTGCGCAGAAATAATCACCTAAGCTCCAAATTCCCAGCAAGTGCTTGGGAAGTGTTTATTCCCAGCAAATACCGGGGATGGAAGAGAACTAATAAATGACAAAGCCTGGCCCTGCGCTATACCCGCTTCCCCACCACCTTGTTAAAATAATAAAGACTGCTTGCTGAGAATAATTGTAGTCTTCCTAACCTCAACTGTTCCTCAAACTCTGGGAGGTAAATCTGATCAAGTCCTGATTTTTATGTAGGAAGAAGCTGCACTCAGAATGTTGAGTGAGTAACTTGCCCCGGGGCACCCAGCTGGTAGGTGGCAGAAACTGGTTTTAAACATTCGGCTATCTGATGTCAAAGACACCCCCTACCTGAGAACCCCCTGAGGGGAATATAAGGAGGAACATTTTCCTGATCACCCTATAAATGTGCCAAAAATGATGTACCTCAGAAGACATAATCAACAAGTGAAAAGGCAACCGTGGAAGGGAGAAAGTATTTGTAGTTCCTGTATCTGAATAGGGGTTAATAGGCAGCCGATACAAGGAACTCTTAAACTCAGCAACGACAAACAAACAGTTCCTGAAAACATAAGCAAAGGACTTGAACAGATACTTCTCCAAAGAAGATATACAATGGGTCAACAAGCACATGAAAAGATTCTCAACATCACTAATCATTAGGAAAGTTCAAAACAAAACTAAAGAAGATACCACTTCATAACCCTTAGGACAGCTATTTTAAACACACAAGCCAACCAGCCAACAAACAGAAAATAACAAGTGTTGGTGAGAATGTGAAGCAATCAGAACCCTTGTGCATGGCGGTTGGGCATATAGAATGGTGGAGACACCATGGAAAACAGTATGCAAATTCCTCAAAAAGTTAAAAAATGGAATCACCCTGATGCAGCAATTCCACTTTGGGATATATATGCAAAAGAATTGAAAGTAGAAACTCAAACAAGTATTTATACCCGTGTTCATAGCAGCATTATTTGCAATAGCCCAGACACAGAGGCAACCCAAGTGTCCATCAATAGATGACAGACAAACAAACTGTGAAACATGCATACAAGAGAATGCTCTCCGGCCTGCAAAAGGAAGGAGGTCTGCGATATGCGACCACCTAGATGACCTTGGAAGACGTCATGCTAAGGAAATAAGCCGTACACGAAAGGGCAAATCCGGTGTGATTCTACTTGAACCTGGAGCGGTCCAATTCGTAGACGGAAGTAGAATGGCGGTCTCAGTGGTCGAGGCAGGGGACAGGGTGGAGTTACTGTGGGACAGGCACGGGGTTTGCGTTGGGGAGGATGAATTTCTGGAAGTGGACCGTGGTGACGACAGCACAACAGTGTGAATGTACGTGATGCCTCTGAACTGTACCCATAAACGGTAACTTTTACGTCTATTTTACCACCATTTTTTAAGACGGTAAAAAGAGAAAGAGAGAAAGAACAAGTCACAGGAACTGTTACTATTCTCTGCTTAATAACCCTGCCTTCCTGATGTTAACAGGAGACAAAACTAATCCTTTATTTTTTGAAGTTAATTCATCACTTAAATTATTTTTAAAGTAATAAGGTAATAGAGTTTTCTTATGTGTTATTTATAGAAATACTTTGTAGCTAAAAGGTATTGCTGGTACCCATTTGTCCGTCAGAATAGATTTTGGTAACACTGCTGGAACTTCATAAACTGTACGAGGTCGGACAATTAAGTTCGCGAACTCATCCTAGAAAAAGGGCTGCGTACCTCATTGCTGAGTGTCACCACCGTTATGGCACCTTACTGAGTCGTTTGTACAGTGCGGCCAACGTAAATGCAGGGTGGCAAGTTTGTGAATTTAAGTGTCAGATGTTGGGGACGACGACAGCCCAGGGGGCCATTCCAGAAAAAGAGTCCCACAATGGCTCTGAAGGGTGGACTAGGCGTTGGCGTCGGTGCTCGGCTTCCCGAGGGGAGGAGTTCAAAGGTGACTGTCGTGATATTCAGCAACGGGGCATGGAGCACTTCTTCTAGGACGAGTTCACAACATTAACTGTTAGACCTCGGATTCAAATTTTGGGGAAGAAAACACGTACGAGTATGAACAAGAGCAGTGATCCGATTTGGCAGCCACTGGCCACTTGTGACTGTGGAGGGCTGGTTCCCACTGAGCTAGGTTGTTAAGTAAAATATATACCCTCTTTGGAAGACTTGTTACCAAAAATAGAGTGTAAAAATCCCATTAATAATTTTTATATTGATTATATGAAGTGATAATAGTTCGGAGATAGTGGGCCACGTAAAATATATTATGAAAATCAGTGTGACCTGTTTCTCTATAGGTAAGGGAGACCTGCGCTGCAGCAGGGCAGCTGTGCACCTGGAAGCTACTTCTGGGCCTTGGGCAGCTCACCAGCAATCTCTGCGAGAATGATCTAGAATAATCTCGCAGGGTCCTCACAAGAACTAACCTTTCTACCTTCCAAGGCCCAACTCAGCTGCTGTGTGCGTTTTATCTCTACCTTAACGCCTGAAGGAACTACCCCCTTTCCTGAACCTATAGAATTATCTCAACCACCTTGAAGCCACTTACGAGTATTAAGTCTTAGTTCCCCAACCAAACCCACGTGGGTAGTTTGCAAGAAGCCTCTGATTTGGGGTGAGGAAACGCCCAAAATAAACATCCTCTACCTCCTATTTACTCTACACCCACGATAGACATCAACAATCAATCACAGCACTGCACCCATGACAGACAGACATTAAGAATCAATCACAGTGTATTTTCCCACCAAGTTCATTGATGGTCTTACTATCATTTTCAATACAGAACTCCAGGTAGCTATTACCCACTGATCACAGTTGTCACAAGAGAAAAAGTCTGTTTGCCATCCCTGTAATAGAGTCACTTAGTGAATAGGATTGACAGAGGAAATTGTGCAAAGAGGCACAAGTTTAAATTTCTCTCTTGGCCTCACAGGTTATGTAACCACAAAATGAGGCCGATAAATGGATTTATTCATAGTGGCCTTCAAGAGAAACATGGGAATTATCCATGTACTTGGACACACTTTTCATAAATATTCAATGAAAACTGGATTCTCTTGCCATGTAAGTGAGAAACACTGGGTTTATAAAACATTACAATGATTTATTATTACTCTCCAAGAAGGAAAACCAGTGTGCTCCCCGATTTTTTCTTTTGACATGGAGTCCCATCTTCATATCTTAAGGAGTTATGTTCTAAGAAGCATATTTTATGAAATACTGTTCCAAAGATTATTGCTAATGTTTTCTTTTAGAAAATGGGGGTGGGGTGGGGTGGAGTCGTGGTTCTGCTGGGAATCACCGTAGTCGCCTTTGCTTTCAGATTCACTTCTTTAAACCTGGGCACTGTTGTCGTCAATTATCTGATGGTAACAGGTGAGAGATGAGTCACTGTGGTTATTGAGAATGCAGCCACAGCCTGATCCAGGCCCCTGAGCTTGCTGATGAGGAAACTGAGGCTCAGCACCTTGCCCCACGTCACCAAGTGCATCAGCGTGTAACAGATTGGAAAGCTAAAAAAAAGAACCCTACGAAGATGACAAATATGAAGTGGCTCAGAGCTGTCACCTCCATCCGCTACTGTCCCTTAGACTACTGTCCGCTATCACCTATTTACCTGCAAGAGAAAATGGCATTTTGCAGGAGGGCTGTGACTGTAGACACACTCCTCCCAGCCAAACAGAAATGGAGGCGAGATTTCTCACCACAGAGAACAGCAGAGCCTTCAGAGCTCTCCCAGGCTTCTGGGGAAACCAGGAAAGCAGAAACGCATGGGGGAGCTCTTCATCATATTCAGGAGGCGACCGTTCAAAGGGCTTCTCTGATTGGGTTTCTAGAGTTCTGGACATCAGTTTACCTCCTCCGAGTTCACACTCTCCTCAAGACATGGGCCCTGGGATAAGTAATGGTCCATGGTTGGGGTTGGCCTCTCCGTGGAAAGCTATGCAGAATTTGACAACTCAGCAGACCTCTCTAGCTGGGGCTTAATCCCACACGATCATAAATGCCATAAATGCCATCGAAGAGGCCACGTGGCACAGGTCCCCCACACGCCATGGCTTCTACTTTCATGCAGCCCAAGCAGTTTTCTCCCTGGCAAAGCTACTTGGCACCGACTTTCACTAGGTCAGAGTTTCTCAGCCTTCACACTATTGGTGTTTGGGGACAGATCATTCTCTGTTGCAGTGGCTGTCTTATGCATTGCAGGATGTTTAACAGCATCCTTGGCCTCTACTCACAATTTGGGGGATGTCAGTAGCATTCCCCAAACGGCAGCAATCAAAAATGTTTCTGGACATTGACAAATGCCCCTTGGGGAGCAACATTGCCCTTGGCTGAAAACCACTGTTCTAGATGAATCCAATGAGAATGACTGCCATTGAAACTGAGAGTCAGTTCTTACTAGGCAGTGAGCTCTTTGGGCAAAGGACTCAGAAAACATGTTAGTGATCTTTGTATCTTTCCTCCCTGACACATAGTAGGTGTTCTTTCACTAATTCATTCCACAAATATGTATTAAGCACCTATTATGTGCCAAACACTCTTCCAGGGGATAGGGATACCAGCTGGAGTTAAGTTGGTAACAGGATCCAAAATAACAGTGGTTTAAACACAAAAATTTTCATTTCTCTCACAAGTAGAAGTCTGGAAGCAAGTAATGCAGTTCTGTTAGGACCATTCTGCTCCCTGAGGCCCTAGTGATCCAGGCTCCTTCTATTTTGTTGCTCTGCTGTGTGTAGTAGCCTCCGTGGCTAGATTACCTCATGGTCTAAGATGGCTGCTCCAGCTCCAGCCATCACATCACATTCAGCCAGCAGAATGCATAAAAAGGAGAAGAAAGGCAAAGGCTATATGCCAATGATTATTTAAGGATGGTCCCTGGAAACTGCCATATTATATTTCTGCTTATATTGCATTGCCCAGAACTTAGCCGTGTGTGTAGTCACAGCAGTTTAAGGGGGACTGGCCTATTATGGACTCAGCTAAAAATAGGAGGTTCCATTTTCAGGGGGGAGGAGGGGACGAATAATATCAAGGGACGACTAGAAGTCTGTGTAAGAGATAGCGTGCACATGGTGAGAAGCGATCCCATTTTGCATGTGATGCCACGGGGTGTTGGTGCCTAAGCACATAGGGCTATTTGAGGGATTAGATGTGAGATGTGAGGGAAATTAGAAAAAGTAAGAAAATATTCCCAGAGTTTGACCTGAGCAACCAACCAATGGCAGTGCCATTTATTGATACCGGAAAGGCCTGGAAGGAGGCCAATGTGGGTCAAGACCATATTATACCCAAGACGTGTGTGAGATCTGTGGTGGAAATGCCAGGGTGGGAGCTGGACATATAAGAAGGCGAATTTGAGACTCATCAGCGTCCTATGGTGCTTTAAGTGTTCAGTATGAAAACGGTGTCAGAGATAACTGGCTCAAGGAAAAGGAAAGTTGTACGTTTTTAACTTTAGACAAGTGAAGAAACCTGGAATCGTCCATCGTAAAGGCCCTTGAACATCTCTGGGAGCCTCCTCCGGAATCAAGTATGCAATCTTGCTCTTGCCCTTCTAAATAAACCTACCTCAGAATCTCAAAACAGCGTTCGACAAGCAAAAAGTCTAGTGACGTCACTTAGGAAAAAACCCCAACCCTACCTGCAAAAGCTTCCTCTGATGTATTTGCATCGCATTAGTGCTGCTTTTTGATTAAAAAAAAAAAAAGCAATTGTGTGATATTTAGGCCACCCTGTAGCTTCAATAAGCTTTTTGGATTTGGCCCTGGAGGTACCCAATAGATGACATCTCCATGGGAAACAAGCCCTGAGGCATATACTTTGGGAATGGCTGCGTGCAAGTTAAGAATCTCTTCCGCATGATTTTAATCACACACAACCCCTTATATTACGTTATAAGGAGCTTATAATGTAATAATACAAGTAGTCGTGCTACATAGCATTTACTGAGCATCTACTATGTGCCAGGCACTTTATAGACTTTATAGAATTCTAATCTTTACATAGGCTCCATGGGGAGGTATTGTCCTCCCCATTTTATAGATGAAACTACCAAGACTCAGAAAGATTCTGTATCTTGCTGACGAATCAGATCCACCTTCCCTGAGACTTTTTGGCAAGTCCAGCTTTTCACAAAGACTTATTCTTTGTCGGGGCCTCTCACGTAGCTCTCCCATTTGCTCACGAATCCCCATTGCTTTCGTGTAGTTATCGGCTTACAACGGGTACTCAAATACTGGCTGAAAGAATAAACTAGAGACACAGATATGATGACCCAAAGACAAAAGATACACTAAAAAGGCAGACAGGGAATGCTACAAAGGGTCCTGAGATGTCCCTTAGTCTCGAGGCCATCACCTGGCTGGTCCCCAGGTGGACGATGGATGGCCTCAGGAGTGTTTTGTGCAGTTTGCAAATCCTGCCACAAAACGAGGAAAAACAGAAGTTCTATTAGTTCCCAACATTCGAAAATTGGGAAATTGCCAATGAAAGAGCCAGATTTTTTTTTCTTGTACTTCCCTTGAAATCTCGCTACCCGGGACCCACATTCCCACGGTTAACAAGGTCGGGGCGCTGAGGACTTCCCATTTAAACTTCCACCCTGGCTCTTGCGTGCCTTTGAGTTTGCAACCTCAACCGTGGTTATTAGAGAAACGAGAACAGCGAGGCCCCCTACGGCAAAGTGACCGACTACTCGGGATGCAGGTGTCCATACCCGTCTCTCCGCACAGGACACACAGGCATCCGGAACGTCCCATGTGTCAGGACCACACATAAGCACGCGCGTACGGAAACGGGCGCACAGCCACACCGCACGCTCAAGGTCAGGAACTAGACTGACCGGAGGGATTGGCTTCATCGTGAGAGAAAGAGCTGGTCGGTTAGGAAACAAATGGCCAGGCCAGAAAGTGCCCACGGTCGGCCGCGTCTAACCGGAATCTCGTTCTACTTCCTTTAGGAGAAGAGTGAGCCCCGGTCGTATTTATCCCCGTTCTGAGTCAGCCTTGGTTTCGCTTTCTGAATCACTGGGTGGCGATCGGTAAGAAATGAATGAAAGCAGGAGCTGGAGGGCGGGCACACAGAGGCTAAGAAGCAGGTGGCTTCTGGGAAGGCCTCGCCCGCGGGGTAGCGCGTCCATGACGTGTAATTAATTACGCGCGGGGTCCAGAGCGGGTCCAAATGTTAATTAAGGCGTTTCCTCCTCCCCCTCACTCGTAGGGCCCCCTGCAGACGCTCACGGGCTTTCATTCCTCTCTCCTCCTTCTCCCCTCCCCCAGCCAGAGCATCTAAGGAGGGGGAGGGGGAGGGGCGTGGCACCAGGAAACCGTAAAAACCGGGTTCCGTAAACCGGGGTTCTGGAAGTCTGAAAGTTTCAGGCACACACCTCAGACCGCGTTTGTCTGTACCCCAGGCCCGTGCTTGTCACAGGTGACTGTCCTGGAGTCGTGGTAAAATGCGGACTGAGTCAGCAGGTCTGGATCGGGGGGCGGAGACTCCGCATTGCCAGTAAGCCCCCAGGCGATGCTGATGTGGCTGGGCTGGTGGCAGATCCCTGCCCCTGGGGAATCCCTGCCCCTGAAGAATTACTGAGGCCCGGGTCTCCCCACCAGACTCTGATTTAATCCGTGTGCGGGAAACCTGGGCACCAGGATCTCTCAGAGCTTCCCAGGAGAGTCTGGTACCCAGCGCTAGGGCAGTGCTTCCCCAGCTGCAGTGAGTGAGCCTCCGGGTCACCTGGAGCATCTGGGCCCACCCTGCGTGGTGTCAGTCGATCTGGGCGGGGCCCGAGAGTGTGCATTCTAGCCATGTGCTGCTGTTGATGCTCATGGTCTGGGGACCACGTCACAAGAGCCACTGGCTGTAGCTGGGGAAGAAGAGGGACATCACGCAGACTGCAGCTCTGTCATCCAGGGAGGCCACTGACCTTCACTTAAGCTAGCACTTCAGTGCAAAACGCTATGTCATCTGTCCTCTTGCCACCTGGACAAGACTGGCCACCAGTGACGCCAGCTGGGGACCCCTGATTGATGCCACAAGACTCGCCAGCTCTCCAGCCTGTCCGCTGCACGTGGACAGCCCCCGCTTGGCCATAGTTCCAGCCGGCTGTGTCCCCTGGAGAACACAGGGTGGTGGTCTGGTCCCCAGAGAGGGCGTGCTGATGGGGAGGGTGGACGTCCGCACCAGGCAAGCTGGCGGTCTCCCATTGAGTCTGGGTGCTGGTCGAACATCTGTCCATGCTTGTGTCAGGAAAAGCCCATAATTCCATCCACAGGAATGCTTTGGCCTCCCTGGTTCTTAGGCCGCACGTAACCAAGGGACATCGAGATACGGTAAGAACGCACTTCTGAGGACCAGATGGGAAAATCAGAATTGTCCCTTAAAAAACAAAACAAAACACTGAGCTCCTTACTCCAGAGAGTTACTTTTTGAATCGGTGTGTAATATTTCCTCCAGACTTTAATTCACTTTTTACATTAGAAACCGGGAAAAAAGGCACATTAATAGATTTAAAACTAAGCTTCAGGTTGGGGTAGATCTTTTTAACTATTCGTTTTTATCTTCTTCAGAGAAAACAGTTCTTTATTTACCTATTTATTTTCTTTCAGGGACATTTTCATAATCACTAGTCTGAGTTAAGTAGCACTTTTAAAAAAATTGAATTGTATTTGCTATATGCCATTGTATAAATTTAAGGTGCACAACATATAAATTTAGTACATTTATACACTGTAATATGATTGCCATTGTAGCGATAATTAGCACCTCTGTCATCTCACATGATTATCATTTCCTTTTAGTGGCTGGCATAATTGAGACCTAGTCTCACGGCAAGTTTGGTGACTATAATACAATATTGTCTGTATTATACAATATTGTCACTACCCTGTGCACTAGATCTCCAGGACATGTTGACTGGCTGTTGCAACTTTATTTAACTTTGTGGGTAGGAAACCACCATTTATCCAGCACCTACTGTGTCTCGAGGATTTCACAAACCTCTTTGTGTTCATTAGCTCGTGGATTGCAGGAGAAATCTCTGTTATCACTGGGAATTAGGACTGTCTGAAATGGTTTTGGAAAAATAGTTTTTTAAGCAAAGAGAGCATGCTCACAGAGCAAATGATGCCATATTGAAGCATCCTGTAGGCTGGGAATGTATGCGGGCCATAGAGCCATAGGAACTTTCTGGACCTTGCATGGTGACCATTAAAACCCCTGCTGAGAGCTGCTCAGTCATGACACCTCAGAGTTTGTGCAATGGCTTCCAGTGGTTTCTCCAGGCCTGTGAGGGACCCGGCTAGAGCTGGTGGGTGGTAAGGCTAATTTTTGCCTGCTGGCAGAGACTTGAAGTATTGTTTGTTTTGTTATAGATAAACCATAAATTATACAGGAAAATGAAGCCATGAATTAGGCAAGAGACCAATTTGGTTTTTCCTGCTAAGTCCTCTATCAATGGAAATGACTGTGTTCGTTCATGTCATGGGTGTGTTTTGGAATCTCCTCCACGCCCGACCCTGGCGTGGGCGTGACAGACCCTAGCCCTGCCCTCAGAGGGCTTCAGACCTCGCATGAGACGCTACGAGTCAACATGGAACCCCAAGCTGTGTTTTGAGCCGTGTCTCTTTGTTGTAGAGACGCAACCCCAAGTTGTAGGCGTGAGAGAAAAAAGAATGGGGAGATCGTTTCTATTGGAAATCCCAGGAGAGGGATTTGGGGGTGGGGGCCCTGGAGGGTAAGGACAGGGGATGGGGTGAGCCGTTGGGAGGGGGAGAACATTTCAGGGGGACGTGGAAGGGCCTTGGGGCGCGGAGAGAGAACGTGGCAACTCCCGGGAACTGAAGAAGAGCAATGAGGGCGCACGGGGCTCAGCTCTGCAGAGAAAGAGAACCAAAGGGAGATACGTAGGAGGGCCGTCCGGAAAACGTCCAGCCACTGTCAGTGTAACGGGAGCGGTGACAAGGCTGGACAGCCTGTGGAGAGAGGGAGAGGGATTGATGGATGGATGGCCTGATTACAAGGATCGGCTCACGTGACCGAGGAGGCCCGAAGCCCGGCAAAGCTGGTGGAGTACGTTCAACGCAGGCCTGAGCTCCGAGAACCCCGAATCGCCCCCCGTGTGAGTTCCCATCGTCGGAGGGCAGGACACCCGTGTCCCAGCTCAGCCGATGTCCCAGACACAGCCCGAGTCCCGTGTCCCCAGCCATCTGGGCCTCCCGCAGAGCCGTGCCGACACACAGTATAAAATTAACCATCACAGAGGGTGACATCGCAGAGGCCAGAGACGAGGGCAGGGATGTGTGATGTGTCCCGTGTCGACCTGGTTAACCTGAAAATGTCCCCTAGCTTTTGCTTTCCTGTTAGGCTGGCCGCAAGAGGCCCATGCAGCAGCAGCAGCAGCCATCACCGAAGGCCGTCGTGGTGGGACGTGGTGACAGACAGACACGGAGACGCCCGTGGGTCCCCTGCGTCTCCTCTGCCCCGCCCCGGGCACTTCTCCTGGCTGCCACCCCCACCGACCAGCAGCAGCCCCTGTGCCACCACCAGACGCCCCGCGGTGGTGACTGTGTAAAGGGACAGTGGCCGAATTTTCCGTTGGTGGCCGGATGTGTTGGCGGGTCCGAGGGGCTGCCTAGGGTCTCTAGATCCTCCAGCTGCCCTCTGGGACTGCCCCTCCTCGGTCCTCCCACAGCTCTGTAGGGTCTAGAATCACTCTCTCACCCCATCCCCCCTAGCGTTTCTGGATTGAACCCTGACAGATACGAAGGCCCAGCCCCCGCAGGCCAAGGTGAAGGCCACGGGGAGCTCTCGCAGGCTCTGAGCCAGCCAGTTGGCCGACATCTGGCCGGCGGGGCTCTGTTGACCGCAGCCAGGGTTCAGGGCCCCCAGGAATCTAACCAGAGCAGCGCCCTGGGCGGAACAATCGCCATCGCCACTTCCCGACTCTGCCCTGCGGCTGTCCCCCGTGGGTTCCAACCTCACTGGTCCGGGTTCACTGCTCAGCCCCACAAAGGGGTTGTTTGGTGTCTACAGAGAAAGGGCCGACAGCAAGGGAGAAGCCTCTGCGGTCCTCTACGGCAGCTTCGGGCCGGCTCGGACCCGGGCCGGGCGCTGGCTTCTGCGCCGAGCCGCCCCCTGCCGGTGCGCGTGCGCGGTGCTCGGAGCGGGGGGGCGGGGAGCCCGGCGCGGGCGGCCCCGGCGGGAGGCGGTGCGTGGCTGCGCGTCAGGGTCAGCCGGGTGGCCTTTCCGAAGGTCCAGACGCCCCGCTGCAGACCGCAGCCCCGAACCTCTGTTGTTGCTGTTGTGTCTGTCAGAGTCCGGAGTGATTCCCCAGGAAGCCCGTGCTGAGGAACCGTGCAACCAGAGGGCACAGGTCGTGAGCAGGGGGACCCGTGCCCGCATCCGATCCCAGTTGGGTTTTGAGAGAGTGTTTTCTTCCGGAAATCTGAATTCACTGCAAACCTGAATTTCCGGCTTCTCTGCCCTGCAAACTGGGGAGGACCGGCGATGCTGGGCCCACATTCTCACGTGGCAACAACTCCCCAGAGGTTAATAGGCGCTTCCCCAACGGGGGCCAAGGGCTCTTCCATTAGCCACAGTCTCCGCCAACCCCTCATGCCCTGCCCAGCCTGTTTCACACATTTTATTATGAGCCTGTCCACGGTAGGCATGGATTTGGGGGTCTCGCAGGGGTCAAGAGCAGGGCTCAGCACACTATAGCCCTGCGGCCAAATCTGGTTCTCTGTCTGCTTTGGTATGGCCTGCGAGCTAAGAACCGTTTGCACAGTTTGAAATGGCTGAGAAGGGGGAGAGAGTGGAAGGATAATATTTGAAGACACATGAAAATTAGATAAAGTTTAACATTTTGGAGCCCAGATCGAAACGGGTCACAGCTGTGCCTGTTTGCTTACGGACCGTCGGTGGTGCTTTCGTGCTCTATCCACTCTGCTGGAGTAGTTACAGCAGAGCCTGCGTGGCCCTCAAAGTTGCAGGTACTTACTACCTGACCCTTCACAGAACGAGTCTATCCATGAAGGCAGGAGCATTTAGAATCAAATAAAGGTAGGCATGAACCCCAGGTCCCTTCTTAACCATCTGAGAGAATTTGGGCAAAGTAGGTGACCTCTCTGCAACCTGCAGGTGACTGTGACAATTACGATGAGGTGACGATGCGCAGCTCACAGTTCAGAGCCTGGAATGTGCAGAATAAATTGTGCCCAGCGGAGGAGTGAGACCAAGCATCCCCCTTTCTGACGTCGACAGCTGTGTTCCATGAATAGCATGAAAAGAACCAGGATTCTTTAACTATAGAAAAACGTGTTCATGGCTCTTCCCTTAAAGGGGTTGCATTATGGTACCACTACAGCCACTTTGCAATAATAATTCGAATTACTGTCGCCATGTGATACCTTTTAAATGGGAAGACTAGTACTTACCAAACAGAAAGTCCCCCTTTTACTCACCATCACTAATTCTTGTCTTTGTTGTCATACAGAGGCCTTGGAAATAATAAGCCATGTAGCGTGAATGATCATTTCATTTGCGTAGGCAGGGAACGGTCCCTATTGAGTGCAAACTGTCTTTTCTATGATATCACCTTATAATTTACATTTGAGTTTTATCCATTACCCAGTGGCTGAGAGTCTCATTTCTTTTTTTTTTAAAAGGGGTTTTCCTCTGTTTTGGTCAAAGTTGGCCAAAGAAAAGACTTGGCTATAAATCTTTTGAATCTAATTAAATCATTGGAAACGATCACACACTTAAAATACACACAAGGTAAAATGGAATCTTGTTAATCATTTGGAAGTGTACGGTTGTGGGCATTCAGTATACTCCCAATGCTATAAAGCCAGAACAGCTACCCAGTTCCAGAACTTTTCAATAACCCTAGAAGGAGAGCTGGTCCCCATGAGCAGTCGCACCCCCTTTCCCTTCACCTGAGCCCCTGGTACCCACTAACCCGCTTTCTCTCTGAGGATTTGCCTTTTTTGGAGGTTGCCTGTCCATGGAGTCACACAGCACGGGGCCTCTGGTTCCTGGCCTCTCCCACTTAGCATCGTGGTTTGAAGGTTCATCCACGTCCTGACGTCCTGCGGGATGGGGTGTCAGCATGCCGTTCCTTTTTCGTGGCTGCATACTATTCCAGTGGGTGGCTAGCCCACATTTTGTTGATTCCAGTAATAGATGTTGGGGCTATCGCAAGGGGTGCTCGACGGACATTCAGGGACCTGTCTGCGTTTGAAAACCCGTCAGAGCTCCGGCATCGAGACCCTTTTCAGACCACGCTAAATGTCCTGGAAGAACACAAAGCAGCTGGTAGGACTGTGAAGGACCGAGGCCCGGTGGGAGGGTCTTGACCGTGCACTTGTTTGCCTGCTCCGTGCCAGTCTGGCCTCCTGGAGTGCAAGCACCATGCGGGCATGGGCCGAATCTGACAGGTTCACTGCCAACAGCCAGTGGCCCGGCCACATAGGAAAGTAGAACTCTGACCCCCCCCCAGGCACATCGCCCAGCCTGGGAGCCCCCCACCACCCCCAGTGATCTGCAGGAACCAGCCCAGCGAGCCAGACGTGGAGGAAGTCAGACCACTATCTCCAACCTGGGTCCTTTTTTATTTTTTCTTGAACCATGAGGCAGCCCCGCTCTCTGCCTGCCGTTCGGTCTCTTTGTTGTCCTCTGCTGAGTCTTTGTCTGGTTCCACAGCCTCTGCCCCCGGACCTGGGCCTGGCACACAGAGGGCGTCCGCACTGTCCCCGGGGATGGTGGGAACACCCCTCGCTGAGGCGAGGCCAGCGCAGCCTTGCACAGGTCCCTGCGGGGCCTTCAAGCCCACGACACCCTCTCTGATCCCACCGCAGCCTCTCCCTCCTCTCTCCAGAACTCCAGGCCTGTCCATGCAGTGGCCGCCTCGTCACCTCTATCTGGACCTCTCCCCCCCAAGCTCCCCAGGATCCCCAGAGAGGCTCCGGCTAGAACAGGGGAGTCAGCCTGCCTCCTCCCTCTCCGCCACCCCAGCCCATTGTCCGTCAGAGAGGCCTGCTGGCTTCGTCCCAGAAGGCTCAGGGAGTGCACCCCACTCCCACCGCTCCATTCCTGGGTCAGGCCTGCATTGCGGCACCAGCACAGAACTGGTCTAGCTGCCTTCCAATGGCCTCCTGCAGAACAGCCAGGGGACAGGTCCCCAAACAACCCCTTTGTGGCCAGGAGGCTGCCCGGCAGAACAGCCTCTCCCGGTCACGGTCAGGTTAGAGTCTAAACGTAAGAGAAGAGGCTTTGTGGAGCCCCTGCCCACCCCCCAGCCCCTGACCTGGCCCCTCGCTACAGCCTGCACTCTAACCTTGAGCACACAATGGCCCTGCCCGCGGTGCCCGGCCTGGCACTGCTCCCCGCCTCCCTCCCTCCGCCTACTTGGCAGGTGGCTCCGCTCCTTCAGGCCCCAGTGAGTCACTGCTCCCGCAGGGACGCCTCCTGGTCACCACCACAGTCCCCTCCGGACGCACGTCAGACTGGGATGAGATCTCTGGCCCCGTCCCTTCATCGTGGACGTCCCTGGAGGACAGGGGTGCTGGCTCTGCCCTCTCCGAACCGACGTCACGCCTGGCACTTGGCCGATCTGCAAAATGCCAATATGTGCTGAGCAAATACGTGCTCGCCAAGGAAGTGGGCACTCTCAGGGCCAGATTGCCCAGTGGCCTTGGGGGCCAGGAGCGAGACAGGGGAGCCCTCCTCCCCAGACGACTGGGAAAGCCTTGGACATTTGCGAGCTGGATAAAAGCAAGAGGAAGTGAGAACTGTGTAGAACTTCCTGAAGTTCCTTCTGCTGTCTAGGTTTGTCCGCGTGCTGCTTGTTGTAGCTTCTCAATTTGGCTTGTAATGATTGACACGTGAAACTTGCTCTGGCCTAAATTCTAGGAATGTTGAGGATAGGAACAATTATATAACCTTTTATTGGTTGGTTTGTTTTTTTAAAATTAGGACCCGTGAGAGAGACTTCTTTTATATTTCCTCCCTTCCTTTTCATAAACAACCTGACCTTTACTGAGTAAATACTTGTCCGCTTTATCTCGCGTTTCCTGCTTTGCCTAGCTTTCACGAAGCTCGGGGCTGGGTTTGTGGCTCTTATATTTCTACAAGACCAGGGCGTGCGTTGTGGACCACTAACGTCACAGATTTTTATGGAATCTATATTTTTTCCCTTTAATTTCTTTACCTTTATTGTTCAAGCTTTATGACGAGTTTGAATTTTGTTTTCATTGATAGACTTTGTCTTTTTGAGTTTTTGTTCTGTTTTTTTTTTTCTTTTTTACAAAAACAGCTGGCTTCCAGAGAAATCAAGCACAAAGTCTAGGGAGTTCCCGTATACTCTCTCTCTCTCTCCCCCCTTCAGTGTCCCCGATTATGAATAATTGGCCTTGGCATGGCACAGCTGTTAGCACTGATGACCTCATATCGACACGTCATATTAACTGAAGTTCATTCCTTATATCAGGGTTCATGCTTCGTGGTGTACAGGTCTCCCTGTTCTGACAAATGCCTAATATCCTGTATTCACCATTTCGTGTCACACACGGAGTTTCACTGTCCTGGAAACCCCGTGATACCCCTACATCCTCTCCCCACCACCTCGTTCTCTTTCTGGTTTGATTACATGAGGAAAAGGAGAGGGATCGGAACTGTTTTATCCAATTACCTTATTAGGAAAACTGTCAAACATGGCTAAAGGCTGGGAAAATGCCATCATGAACACCACCCGCCCACCTTCCAGCTGGGTTCAACAATGGTTCACATTTTGTCACCTTTGCCCTCTGTGGTTTATTTATTTTGTCTTATTGGACTTAATTTTATTTTCCTGAACCATTCGAACATCAGCGTCAGCCACTGTGAATATTCCTAAATATTTGAGCGTGCATCTTGTACGAATGAAGACACTCTCTGCCAACCTCAATGCCACCATCACCCCTGAGGAGATTCACAAGGATTCTGTGCGCTGCCATCTCACATCGGGCCGGATTTACATTTCCTTAAGTGTCTTCAGAATGCCAGTCACGACTTCTTTGTTTCCTCAAACCAGGTGGCCACTAACGCTCATGTTGGGCGTGCAGTGTTGTCTATTGAGTCTCTTTTTCTTCAGAACTGTCCTCTCATCTCTTTCCATCTTTTTGTGAAGGGGTGGCATTGACTTTTTAAAGATGGGGCAAAATAGATGTAACATAAAAAGTGCCATCTTAACCATCTTTAGTTCTGTTCAGTGGCATTAAGTACATTCACACTGTTGTGCGACCATCTCCAGAATGTTTTCCACCTTGCAGAACTGAAACTCTTTGCTTACTACCCAATAACTCCCCACTTCTATTCCTCCCAGTCCTTGGTAACCACCCATCTACTTTCTGAATGACACAGAGGGTTTTTGTTTTTTTTTGACATACAAAAAGGCTGCACTCACTTAATGTATACATCTTGATGCATTTGAAGATAAGCATACACCTGTGAAACGCTTACCATAAAGCGTGCTGTAAACATAACCATCACCCCTGAAAGTTTCCTCCTCCTCTCTCTTTTTGTGTGTGTGATAAGAATATTTAACACAAGATCTACCCTCTTAACCAATTTATAAGAATACAGTAGAGTACCGTTAACTATATGCACTTGGCGAAGTAGTAGACACTAGGACAGCGGTTCTCAACCTGTGGGTCACGACCCCTTTGGGGGTCGAACGACCCTGTCACAGGGGTCGCCTAAGACCATGGGAAAACACATATCAGATATTTAAATGACGATTCATAACAGTAGCAACAATACAGTTATGACGTAGCAACGACAATAATGTTATAGGGGTCACCACAACCTGAGGAGCTGTATGAGAGGGTCGTGGCGTTAGGAGGATTGAGAACCACTGCTCTAAATCCCCCTCCATCCAGCCCCTGGAACCACCATTCTGCTCTCTACTTCTAGGAGTCTGAGTGTTTTTGACTCCTGATATAAGTGGGATCGTGTAGTATAATTTGTTCTTCTGTGTCTGGCTTATTTCACTTGGCATTACATACTTCAAGTTCATCCATGATGAGGAATTAATAGCAACCCTTTTTAATATCTTCCAAAGAGCAGATGAAGGAATGCTCCCAAACTCATTTTATGAGGCCAGCATCTCCCTGATACCAGAGGTAGACAAAGACATTCCGAGAAAAGAAAATGACAGGCCAATATCCCTGATCAATACAGATGCAAAAGTCCTCCAAATATCAGCAAGCCAAATTCAACAACACATGAAAAGAATCGTACACCCTGGCCAAGCTGGATGTATCATCCCTGGGATGGAGAGCTGGTTTAGCATCCACCCAGATCAGTCAATCAGATACACCACACTATCAGGCTAAAAATCACGTGATCGTCTCAATCGATGTAGAACAAGTGACAAAATCCACCCCCCTTTCACGATAAACAATATCTCAGCAAATTAGGTATTGAAGGGATGTACTCAACACAGTAAAGGCCCTATGTGAAAGCCCACAGCTCGCATCATGCTCAATGGTAGAAAACGGAAAGCTTTTTTTCTAAAATCGGGAGCAAGGCGAGGGTGCCCACTCTCGCCACTTGTCCTCACGTAGTGCTGAGAGTCCCGGCCAGAGCACTTGGTCCCGAGAAAGAAATCGAAGGCGTTGCAACGGGCAAAGGAGAAGTAAAATGACCTGTTTCCGGGTGACGCGATCCTGTAAGGAGCAAAGATGCCCCGGACAACAGTTAGAACTGACCGATGAGTCAGTGAAGTTGTGGGATAGACAATCAACACGCAAACACCAGTGGCGTCTCTGTACGCTAGCAAGAAACGTTGTGAAATGAGTGACATTGACTTTGGGGGGAAAAGAACATCCTGGAAATGTCCCCCCTTCCGAATGGGGGTTGCTTCCTCCGGGTCTTCACTCCCTTCCCTACCTTTCTGGCAAACTGGAAGTCAGTTCTAGGGGCTGGCTGGATTCCGAGTAACTGTTTCGGGGCCAGAACACCTCATCCGCTACACCCCATTAACACTACGAAGGACAAAAATCACATGATCCTCTCAACTGCTGCAGAAAAAGCGTTTGCCAAAGTCCCGCCCCCTCTCGTGGTAAACAGTAGCATAGGTGACACTCGTGTCACCAGGAAGACACACCGCACGATTTGCTGCAACATATCCTGCGAGTTTAAGGCTCCTGAAGGTCTCACTCCAGCCTTGAGCTGAGTGAAATCTCGTCCCTGCTGGTCCCACCCCGTGTGCCTCCACGTTGATGCCTCTACAGTTTCTATAATTGTCCCCAGCAAACGTCACACTGCCTTTTCTCCCAGCCACTGTGTCCTGCCTTCACAACCGACATTCCCTTCTAGCGGCCAAGGATGGGACGAAAATATTCAATGAAATCAGCTGCCAGGGCCCCCGGCCTCCCCCCACGGTGCCCAGAAGACTGCTTTCATCTCCGGATGTACTACTCTCTTTTGCTTTGCGAGCCCCAAATGGATACGAAGCTCTTTGCTTTGATTTTCTCATCTTGGTGCCTTTCCTTCCAAAGGTGTGGAAGTAGACGATTTCATAAAACTTCAAAGAGCCACCTTCAGTTCCGGCCCCAGGTTCAATCATGATCTCTCGTTCCTTAATGAAACGTCAATGTCTAAATGTCAATGTCTAAACTGGCTTCAATTCTGGGCAGAAGAAAGGACTCATGGAAGACCATGTCTCTGGAGAAGGTGGCAAAGGTCAGAGTAGGGGGCTGGTCACAGTGACAATAATGACTGCACAGTTAGAAAGAGAGCTACGGCTTCCAGGACACCTGTCGCCTGGCTGGCTGGCTGGTGTTTTGGGTTTCTTTCCCAACACCAGTTCTCTGATTCTCCAGAACCAACTGACTGTCCAACAATCCAATTCAATTCAAACATGACCCGGATTTAATGTCGGGCAGTGGATGACAAGTTAGAGGGTTCATTCCCACAAGACTGCCTCCCACTTTAGATGCCAGTCACAAGTCCACAGCCACCCACACATCTAACGAACTGGCCACAAATTCAGGGGTTCTCACCACTCCCCTCTTCGAGTTCAATAATTTGCTAGAATGGCTCACAGAACTCAGGAGCATACTTCATACCTAACAGCTTACAAAGGACAAAACTCAGGAATAGCCAGTGGGGAGACGCATGGACAGCGAGTGGAAGGTGGGACCCCTGGAGGTCAGCGGGGAGCTGAACGTTCTACCCTCCCGCCCATCAGTTTTGTCTTTCTGGTGATCAACCCCATCCTGAGGCTTTCGAAGGGTCCCATCCTAAACGACCTCATTAGCATGAACTCAGAGGTGATGAGCTCGTTATGAACACCAGAAAACACCCCTATCATTCAGGAGGTTCCAGGGTTTGGGGAGCATTGTCCCGGGGACCAGGGCCAAAGATCAGATGTAGTTGTTATTACGTCACCCTGGTACATACTTCCTGATTATCTACTGTACGCCAGACCAGGCCCGGTGCTGGTGACACACTGGACAGTCAGGGGACAAGAAAGGTGTGGTTTTTGCCTTCCCTGAACTTGGGGTTTAGTGGGAGAGACAGATAAGTAAACTGGCGATTACAATTCCATTTTCCAAGTGGGCTGGAGGGGACTGGAGGGGAGTGCAGAGGAGGGCCACGCAAAGGTGAGGGGTGGGGGTGGGGGTCAGGACAGCCCTTTCCACCAGACCTGAACGTCCACGTACGAAAGCAGGACGTTGGACCTTTCCTAAAGGCCATCTTCAACGTGACCCCAAATGGGTGAAAGATCAAGGTCTAAGAGCTAAAACTACACAGTTCTTGGAGGAAAACATAGGCCATCGCGTCACCGTGTTGCATTTGACATTGATTTCTTGGATGGGACACCAAAGGCACAGGCAACAAAATTAGCAAATAGACAAGCTGGACTTCATGAAAATGAAAAGTTTTGTGGAGTCGAAAGCTTACCGTGAGCTTTGTGGGGGGGGGGGGGCAGTATCGTGGCCAGTGAGGTTTATCGGGGGCGCGATGTTGCTCGTGGAAAGCTCTCCCCAATACCCCGCCACGACGACTTGAAATACAGTCAGCGTTGGCAAAAAAATTAAACGAATAAATCAATAAACCAACCAAAAGGTTACGGTGAAAAGGCAACGCCCAGACGAGGAGAACCCAACGTCTGATGAGGGCCTACCACCTAGAAGGCGTAGAGAACTCCTAAAGCCCGGCAACGACAAAACAAACAGCCCAATTAAGAAAGGGACAGAGGACTTGGTACACGCTTCTCCAAAGAAGATCTGCAAACGGCCAATCAGCATGCGAGAAGGCGCCAGCCTCGCTAACCAGACCGGACAGGCGCACGGAAACCGCCCCGAGATGCCGCCTCACACCCAGCGGGACGGCTGGTGAGCAGCCACACGCGCACGGAAAGTCACCAGCGGGGGCGGGGTGGGGGGGCGCACGGGGCAGCCGCTGTGCAAAACGGGACGGCGGTTTCCCAAACCTCCAACGCGGAATTCCCGTGCGATCCAGGAATTCTGCTTCAGAATTCTGCATTTCAAGTCTTTGAAATCCAAGAGTTGGAAGCAGGGGCCCTAAGGGATAGCTGTGCTGCCACGTTCATCGCGGTGTCGTTCATGATGTCACGAACGTGGTCACAGCCCAGGTTCCCAGCCGGGGAGGAATGGGTAAACACAATGTGGTATGCACACTCCATGGACTAGTATTCAGCCTTAAAAAGGAAGGAAATCCCGACGCCTGCTACAACACGGACGGACCTTTAGTTCAGTCTGCTAACTGAAATGCCAGACACGAACCCACAAATCCCGCACAATTTCGCTAGCGTGACTTCCGAGAGTCGTCGGAGTCCTGCGGACCGAGACGGGCTTGGTGGCTACCCGGGCGGGGTGAGAGGCGGGACGTGAACAGTTAGTGTGTCCTGGGTACAGAGTTCCCGTTTTGCAAGACGGAAACGTCTGGAGAGGGAAGGGGGTGATGGCTGCTCAGCAATGGGAATGTACTTAATACCCCGGACCAGCCCAAATGGTAACTTTATGTCGTATGTATTTGACCACAATTTTCGGAATGACAATAACGTGTGTTGGTGAGGACGTGGAGAGACCGAAATCCTCCGTGACAGCTGCCAAGACTGTGAAATGGTGCAGCCGGTTTAGAAAGAGTGTAGCAGCTCTGCAAAGGTCCGACACAGGGCTACCGCGTGGCCCAGCAAATCGACTTGTAGGCCTACAAGGGCCATCCGGGAAAAGTCCAGCCCTAAATGCCTCTAGTTTTCATATTACGTGGCTGGGTACTTTCTGGACAGCCCTGGTATACCCAAGGGAAATGGAAACATACGTCCACATAAAAACTTGCACACAGATGTTCCTCACAGCATTGTTCATAATCATCCCCCAATAGCCATCAACTGATGACTAGATAAATAAAATGTGATATAGCCACGTCATGGACTAGCAGTCATGCATGAGAGAGAATAAAGTTCTGTGTATGACCCAACCTGGGTAAACCTTGAAAACAATTCGCTAAGTGACAGAAGCCAGACCCTGAAGGTCACAGAACGTTTGACTGCAGGTACGTGACATGTCCAGAACAGGCACATCTCTAGACAGGAAGTAGATTAGAGGTTGTGGGGTGATGGCGGAGGGGCGGGGGAATGACTGCTAATAATAATGATGTTTGGGGGTCATGAGAACGTTCTGGAATCAGGTGGTGGTGATAGAGGGCCATCAGTGTGAATATATAATACTAAAACAACCACAGAATTGTGTATTTTAAAATGGTGACCTTATGGTACGGGAACTAGATACCTCAAATTTTTTAAATTAAAAAATGACTCTCCCGGAGAGCTTGTTAAAATGCAGATTCTGAGCCAGCAGTTCTGGGGTGGGGCCTGAGGTTCTGCGAACAAACTCCCATATGATGCTGGTGCCGCTGGTCCTGGGCCCACACTAAGTGGCAAGTCTGGCTGTCACCCAGACAGCTTACACAAACACAATAGCTGCGTCTCTTGAGCTCCTGAAAGGGCAGCTGCCCAACAGCAGGATCCTGAAGTCAAGGGCCCTGCAGCCCTCTAGGTCACCCAGCAGAATCCACACAGTCACTGCAATAGGACAGTGTTCTGACATCAGTGTCTCCTGCTATGAAAACAACCTCTGTGGCTTGGCCTGAGCATTTACTCGCAGCAAGAGACCATCACGCAGCCGTCGCCTTGTATCACAGCCTCAGAACACACATAAAAGTGCAAATGAAATCAAATAAAGGGAAAGTTCACAGATTGATTTCAGTTACTCTTTCTTCTGACTGAGCAAAAAAGTATTTTGATGCTTTGCCATAAAACTTTGGTTATAGTTATAAATCCCATACCACAAATCTCAGTTCTTTGAATTTAAAGGCCATGGTCTATGTTGCTGAGAACTTATTTTAATTTATTTCTTGAAGTCTGGAATAACACTATGTTAGAAAAATAGACACATGGGAATGATTGAACCTCAGGCAAAATCCCATTAAAAGAGCCACAGAACAAAACCAAAGGCCAGCTAACACTCAAATAAATTTCTTTCATTTCCAAGAATGATACTGTTTGGGTGAGTGAAAAAGAAAGTAATTGATATTTATTGAACATCTAATAGGTACCAGGCACTCTTTATGTGTTACTTATTTGTATTTGTTAAGAATGCTGTTGAGTACAAGTAACAGAATACTTAACGATAGCCGGTGTATTCGTCAGCTATTGCCAGATAACGAACAATCCTCAGTCCAGGGCATCAAGGACATTCACAATGTTCTGCAACCATCACCTCCATTGAGTTCCAAATCATTTGCACCACCCTAAAGGACACCCAGCACCTGTTGAGCAGTTCCTCCCCATCACCGCCTTCCCTCAGACCCTTGATAACCACTCACCTCCTTGTGTCTCCATGAATTTGCCTATTCTGGACGTTTCCTATAAATCAAATCATACAATATGTGTCTGGCCTCTTCGCTTAACGTGATGTTTTTAAGATTTACCCAGGATGTAGCGTGTATCAGTATTTCATTGCTTTTCTTGGCCAAATAATATCCCATCACATGGACAGACCACATTTTGTTGATCCATTCATCTGTATACAGACAGTTGGGCATTTCAATGAATAAGGTAGGACTTTTTTGGGGGGTGGGTGGGTGTCCACCCCTTTCCTCCTAGTGCCTAGAACTGAGAATGAAGGAGGCGAGGCAAGTGTTATTAATTTCGATCCTTCCCAGTACCTGAAAGATATTACTGAAAGTCTCGTAGATCTGAGATCAAAAGAATAAATGATCAGAGAGGCAGTAACAGAAGACACTGCGAGGGAGAAAGGGAGGGGCCCAACGGGGCAACAAAGCTTTCTATTTTCTACCTTTTGAACTTGAGAAGGTGAGTCATCATGGCCACAGAGAGATGTATTTATATGCCCAGTTCTGAGGAATGAGGTTAGTTTTCATCAGACAGCAGAGACCAAATGATGCCTTAAGATGTTGGGAAAGTCACAGTCAATCGAAAGTAGGTGGAAAAGGCAGGTCCTACCTACGGGGGAGTTCCAGGGAGGAAGGCATTGAAACGCAATTGCTTCCCCACAAAGGACTGCATCAATTTGCTGAAATTACCAAGGAGCTTATTGCAAACAAGAAAAGGCGAAGGGAGTAATTTCTCTTTAATTGTTGATGCAATGTGGAAGAATTAAATCGCAATTATGTTCATTTGCTTATGAGGAGACCGAGTGTGAACCATCCTGCGGGGGCCCCTATCAGCCTTGTGAAAATAAGGGCTTTTTTGTTCAGGATGGTTCCCTGGGGACGGCCCTGGTCCTTGGCGGGTTTGGCTGCGTCGGCGCGCCCTCTCGTGGCCGTGCGGGGAAGGTTCCGTGATGGCCCTGGGTTCTCCGTCGCAGACAGGGAGAGGGGCCAACTTCAGCCACCCTGGGGTGGACCCGCAAATTAATTCACCCTTGAACTGGAAAGCCCTTCTCAGCATGTGCCGCTTCGGGGTGCAGGAAGGGCTGTCTAGGTCAGCTGACTTTAAAAGTTGTCATTCTAACGCTAATGAGGAATATGAGTACAATTTCAAGTCGTTTTGAGGATCATAACGTGAAACGTCAGTTTCTCCCACCCGCGATGGGATCACGTGTTTCAGAAAAGTCCAGAAGTTTCCTGTGCATATGCAAGCATGTCAAGCATGCGGCCATTCCTCTCCACCCCTCCCAAATGGGGTCCCATTACGGGTATAGGCGTTGTTTGGCGCTTGCCAAACCTGGGCGAAGTCAGGGAGGCATCTCAGAGGAGGAGACAAGTCTTAGGTGTCAGGAAGAACTTTCTAAGAAGGGACGGGTAGCATCCTTTGCGCATGCCCTGGGGGGCGAGGCACCTGAAGCAATCGGTGTGGCTGAGTGGTGGGAGGAGCTAGTCAGGAAGGGGTGGGGCCACATAACCAGGGACCTTGTCAATCATTCCAGGGAGCTTGGGTCTCCTGCTGTAGGATAAGGTTTCTCTGGCGGACTCTGGAGATCAGGATGTCAGAATCCCCCAGGGAAGGAGAACGTCTTTATTTAAAAATTGAGATTCCCAGGACTCCCCCACATCGACGGAAGCATATTCTCTGGAGACAGAGCTTTGGAATCTGGGTTTTTAAATCAAGTTCCTTGGACCATTTTTAGATTCACCAAAGCCTGAGAACACCGAGATTGACAACTGTAAATGCGTAACTGTTCGTTACAAGGTGGCAATTTTATTTAGGTCACTAGTGAGGGAAGCAGCCAGAAGCACAAGAAACTGGTTTGAAGAGTATTGGAGGGACAAGGTCAGGCAAAGAATAAAACCAATGATTCTGCTAAGTTAGATATGAGACTGGTTAATTTTTTTGTTTTGTTTTGTTTTGTTTTTTGTGGTTTCCTGGCTGGGAATCGAACCCAGGCTGCGGCGTTGAGTGCCAAAGCCTAGCCACTACACCACCAGCGAACCCCTAGACCAGTTAACTTTTTACAAGACAAACCCTAAGAATCATGTTTGGGGTTAACTTTGTCACTGGGCTATAAAATCATAACTTATTACAGTCTTACAGGATGGTAAAAGGATTGTGCTCGACCAATTGTGGAGTGCTCATTAAAATCCTATGACAAAAAGCTATGTTTTCTGAAAGTGTCAGATGCACGTCAAGCAGGCTAATTAGTAATATTCTGTTAGGGGTCAGCAAACCTTTCCGATAAGGGTCGGAAAGACTTAAGATTCACGAAACAGGCACAGATGATACGTAAGTGAACAGGCATAGCTGCATCCCAATAAAACTTTATTTACAAAAGCAGGTAACAGGCCAGATTTGGCCCATGGCCATAGTTTGTTAACCTCCTGCTAGGGTTTACACTGCAGGGGATGTCCTTAATCACTAGGTGCAGTGCCTCAGCTACACACTTCAGGTGCATTATTTTAGATGTATTGTCTCAGGTATGTTGTCTCGGGTATGCTGTCTCAGGTACACTGCCTCAGGTGTGCTGTCTCAGGTGTAGTCTCAGGTGTACACTCTCAGGTATAGTCTCAGGAATACCACCTCAGGTGCACTGACTCAGGAGCACTGTCTCTCTCTTTAGCCAGCTCGTCCTCTACTAATGCACGGACACCAGCCTGTGCCGAGCCCAGGACTCTAGGGAGTGACCAGGTGACCAGGCTGAGAGGCTCTGCTGGGCTCAGCCTGAGTCACCTTTAAACCCTGCACTGCCAGGCACAGGCTTTGACACAGCAGCCACGCCCAGGCTTAAGCGCCCTGACACCTTAACTGGGCTGTCAGCCTGGAGCAATTACGGTCCCACAGGAGGGAGGGCTCCGCTGTCCAAGGCGATGCCCCACGCCCACTGCTGCTTGAGCACCTTCTGGTCTCATCTGAAGATGCCAAACTTTGGAAAAATGGAATCGTTTTGTTCTTTTGTAGTAGACGATCTCAAATTACAAGGGCATCATTCCTGACTGATGAGGCTGCATCTTACAATGAGAAGTGCAGGAGCAGCACACTCACCAGGCCAACGTGGGGTTTGGGTATTTTCATTAAAAAAGCCCTTGCCGACGACAGTCGCACCAACGGGAATCCTGGCTTTGCCGTCACTGGAGATGTTTTCCTTCCTTGCATTCTAGGGGACAACAGTCTGCTGTTCCAGGGGGTTTCTCAGAGGTTGTCACATGGCCGAGGGGCCGCAGGTGTCCCAGGAGGCTCACTCCCAGGACTGTGGGCCAGAAGCTGGAGTTTCCCACCACACAGATGTTTCTAGAAGGTAGGAGATGGGTGAAGGCTGCCGTAGCAAAGAGACCTTAGAACAAGTTATTTGTTTCTCTCTCACACAACAGTCCATGCTGGAGGTCTCGGGAGGGAATTGTGGGATGAAAGGGTCGGGGACCCGGGCTCCTTCTATCTTCTTGTTTTGTATTCTCAACACGGGGCTTCCACTGTGGGACCCAAGAGAGTTGCTGCAGCTCCTGCCAGCACGTCTACACTCCGGCCAGAGAGCAGAGGGAGAGGCAAGAGCAGAGGTCGTGCTCCTCGCCTTTAAGGGCACAGCCCAGAGGCTGCGCACGTCACTTCTGCTCACGTGACCACCCTAGCAGCAAAGGAGGCTGGGAAATGTAGTCTTTCATTTGAACAGCCGTTGTCCAACTAAAGTTCAGGAAGGAAGGTGAAACTCGCTATTCAGGGACAGCTAGCCCTCCCTGTCGAGTGGTGATGACGGGCAGTGAGATGAGATGCCGGAATCGAGTGCTCTTTCTGAGGGAGATGTAGAGGATCTGGTGATTGGATAAGTGAGAGGATGAAGAAAAGAGAAGCATCTTGGATGAGGTGAGGTTTCTAACTTCCTGTCCTTTAGAAGGCACCTCGCCCCGGGGGACTGGAACCCGCACTCGCTGGTTCGTGCCTCCCCGTCTCCAGAAAACACGGAGCCCTGATGAGTCTTCTCTTGTACCCACGGCTCATTCGGGCTGTTCTCCACCCCCAAAATGCACTGCCAGCTGCTGTCTACTCAGGAAATAAAACAACCAATTTTAGTGTTAGCGTGAGCAAAACCTAACCTCAGAGCAAATCAGCTGCTGCGGCCGCCTTCGCCCAAGTGCCAGGGATTCCGGAGCCAAACAGCAACGGCTTCTGACTCGTCAGCTCTGCTGCGGAGTTAAAAACAACTCTTCCCCCAGCCTGGATTCTGAGAACACCATGTCATCATGTTTACTTTCCCCTCCATCTGAGATACTCTTCCTTCTGGCCTCCGCTCAAATGTCACCTTATTAGTGGCAGGTGGGGACACCCTGTGTCACCCCACTCCACCCCGCTCACGATCCCCTCTACCACCTTAGTTTACTTCAGAACGCTTATGACCACCCAACGAAAGGTATATTTACGTGTCAGGTAGGTCACTGCATCTCCTCACCCCTTCGGCAGATTGCGCGGTCCATGAGGGCTGTGACTTGTGCTCTCTGGTCACTGTTGTCTACCCAGTCCCCGGAGCATTGGACTCTCTTGACCTCTATTTGCACCGTGGCTCACGTGGGCAAGGATGGAGGTCTGGGAAATGGGTCCCTCAAACACACGGCTGGTGACAATGTTGTTCTGAATCAGCTTTCTGGAAAACAGTTTGCTTTGATTCTCTTTCCATGTTTATCCTAAGGATGTCATCAGGGGTGGAGACAAATATTTAGAGTAAGGGTCACCAAACCTTTCTCTGAAGAGCTGGATCATAAATAGTGAAGGCTTTATGGGACATACAAGTGTGGCCTCCATGACAAGGATTCAACTTGGCAATGAGAGCGGCCATAGACCATGTGGAAATGAATGTGTGGTTGTGTTTTAATAAAACTTTATTTACAAACACAGGCTGAGGGCCAGAGTTGTTCCATAAGGATATAGTTTGATAATTTAGATTTAGAACAAAATGCCATTTATATATTGAGAATATTGTTATTGTTCAACATTGGGAATTACTAAAAATATACTATATCTATAAGATAAAAATTGATGTTACCATTAGAAATGGTGTTTTTGGAGAAATCCTAATGAATTGGGGATACAAATCACGTGACTGAGAATCAGTTTAGCCATTAAGAGCCTAAACTCTGGAGACAAAGAAATCTAAGATTGATCCCAAATGTGGGCCCTTCCTGGCTAATTTGGGGCAAATTGCTTCATTTCTATTCAATCTTGGTTTCTTCATTTGAAACACAGAGACAGAAAATAAAGATGACCTTCTTGTAAGGTGTTGAGAGATCACGCCTATATAGCATACTGCTTGGCATATAGGTGCTTCGCAAATAATTGTTCTAAAACTGGGAAGTTCAGAATGAACGGACTTGTATAGTTTCGTGGATTCCCAAAATACGTAACGGAGTTCACTTTGTATCGTGGCCGTATGCACTGAAGTCAGGCCTTTAGAGCCCGCATATGACATGGTGATTTACAATGGCAAAGGACCCCGGAGTGGTTTTCTAGTTGTAAGGGGGAGTGTTTTTAAAGTTATAATTTCCCCTCCTGCTTTTTCTCGCCTTCCTTGTCTTCGACATAAACTCCATTCTCTGCCTTCCTCTCTCCCTGTCCTCTCTCTCTCTCCCTGTTGCTGTCTCTATCTCTGTCTCAAAATACTCCACAACTTTCACCAATTATAATTGCCCTCCGACCCTGATTTCCACCTGATATCTTTGCTTTACTCCTATTTCTACTCTTAGTGCATTTAAAATCGAATTCAACTTTCCAAGTTCCCTTTACCCCTAATTCTTCCAAAACCAATCCGCTGGGATTGATGGGTGATAGATGGGTGTCCACTCATTTGTGCATCAGAAGTCTTCTTGGGTGTTGGCAGGAAAATGCAGATTCCCTGGTGTCCCCACCCCAGGCCTGAGGACTCAGATCTGCGAGTGGGGTTTTTGGTAGAAGTTATTCTAACAAGATTCTTACAAGGGATCTGATGAACACCCAGGTGGGGGAATCACTGTTGATTATACTACACTTGTAATTTTTACGTCGGTGACATATGGATGAATGTCTGCCTCTTCTGCAAGAGCCTGAACCTCACTGACATAAGACTGTCCAACACGTACCACGGTTCAGTACGTGTTTGCTGAAGAAATGATCCAACGCCTACAACACAACGTGGTGGTGCGGTTCCCGGAAACAACCAGCAGGTGGCGCCAGAGGCCAGGGCACAGTTGAGAACCGTTTAAAAATGGTTCTCCCCAGCAGTTCCACAAATTTATGGAATAATTTCTATTTACGGCACATTAAAAACCCTCCTGCGGATCCTTTCAAAAGTCATTTAAAAATAGAAAGGGCAAATAAATTGCCCCAGAAGAAGAATGATTTTCTTTCCCACAACCATCTCATCTGTTGAGTATTTTTGAAGAGTACTTGGTATTTGAAACGTGCATATTTAAAAAAAATAAATACATGGTGGTACTTCTGCGCCTTTCCGGGCCTCAGTTCTTCCTTTTGCAAAATGAAGTCGGAAAAGATGGTTTCCAAAGGCACCTTCCGGACATGGGGTGGGGTCCCAGGTGGGAGTTTAAGGGTTGAAAATTTTTGTTTTGGCATCGGGGTGCTGGTTGCCCGGGCGTGCTCAGATTGCAAAAATTTATAAAGCTGTATGCTCACAATGGGTGCATGTTTCTGTGTATGTTATACTTCAAAAAGGGTAAAAAAAAAAAAAAGCAAAATCAATAAAGGGCCCATATTAGTTTCCCATCGCTGTCATAACAGATGATAACAAATTTAGTGTCTTACAACAACATAAAGTTATGGTGCAGTTGCTATGGAAAACGGTACATAAGTTCTTCAAAAAATTATAAATAGAAGTGTCATATGATTCAGTAATTCCACTCCTGGGTATAGGAGGCCTGTCCAAAAAAACCAAAATCTCACCACTGTCAATATGAGAATGCTTTGCGGCTGGATACCTTCCAGACAGCCCTCATATATTCAGAATAATTGAAAACAGGCTCTCAAAGACACATCTGTGCACCCATGTTCACTACAGCATTATCCACAACAGCCAACAGGTAGAAGAGGCAAGCCAAGCAGCCATCAACAGGTGGATGGATAAGCCAGATGTGGCCTGTGTGCACCATGGACTATTACTCAGCCCTGAAAAGGAAGACCATTCCGATACATGCCACAGCATAAATGAAACCTGTAGGACGTTATGCTGAGTTTTCGAAAGTGGCCAGTCACACGAAGACAAATACTGTGTGACCACTGAGATGAGGTCCGTAGAGCAGTCAGATTTGCAGAGACAGAAGGTAGAGCGGTGGTTGTCAGGGCCTGGGGTGGGGGTCGGGGGAGAATGGAGGCTTGTTCAATGTGTATCAAGTTTCAGCTTTGCAAAATAAAAAAGTTCCAGAGGTCTGTTGCATAACCCTGTACATATGGTTCACTGCTATTCTGTACATTTAAAAATGGTTAAGATGGTACATTTTATGTTATGTGTATTTTTACCACAATAAAAAAACCCCACAAATTTATTATCGTACAAGTCTGGAGGTCAGAAGTCCAAACTGGGACCACTGGGCTAAGATCAGAGTGTCAGCAGGGCTGCATATCTTTCTGGAAGACCCGTGGGAAATCAGTCTCCCGCTCACTTGAGGTGTGGGCGGAATGCAGTCCTTGCGGTTGCAGGACTGAAGCGCCGATTTTCCTGCTGGCTGCCCGCTGAGGGCTGTCCTTGGCCTCCAGAGGCCGGTCCTCGGTTCCCTCCCTGCATCTTCAAAGCCAGCAGCCGCGAGTGGAGTCTTTCTCCCACTGACTCCCTGTGACCCTCTCTTTACCTTCTTCCGTTTTCAAGGACCCTCGTGATCAGATTGGGCCCACCTGGATAATCCAGGTTCATCTCCCCATTTCAAATCCATAATTTCAATCTGCCACGTTCCTTCTGCCAGGTAAACTAGCACATTCCCAAGTTCTGGGGGGTTAGGACGTGGGCATCTTCGGGGTAGCCACTATCCCACTCATGCAGGCCCCTTCCAGTCCTCACCTGATCCTTCTAATTCATCTGCACGTGGCAGCAAGAGAGAAGATGGTATCATAGGAACGGACACCAGTATTGATCCCAATATGAACAGAGGGGTTAGATTTATTGAGTGTTTATTATGTGCCAGGCACATTTGAAGCTCCTCACAAGCCTCATCTCATATATTATTCTTCTAGGGAGTAAATGTTACCATTTTACAGCCAAGAAAACTGAAGCTTATACTGATTAATGAACCCATTTAATGTCCCACTGATATTAATAATGGATTGGCTGTAAATGTGGGATTTATAGTCATACAGTCTGCATGCTTAATCATTTGGCTATACTGTGTCCTTAATAAATGTAATAATATAGATGACAAAATATTAATTACAAGAAGCTCGACCTGTACCTTTCAAAGAAATATCAGTACACAGTGAGTTCAAGAGACTGGGGAATCGGACACAGTACCACATTGATTTCACCATCAAAGACGTTGGGGTTCAGAGGGAAGGCAGTGACTTGCCCAAGGTCAAGGCCTTAGAATCGTAGACTCTTTCAGACTAGAAGGGTCTTGGAATCTTTCTCTTGTCTCTTTGCACGTGGGTGGGATATTATACAGCCCAGCTTCCGGAGGAAGTCTAGCTTTGGGGGTGTACCCAGTGGTAATGAACATGATCGTTAACTTGCTTTTGTAACTACACATGAAAGGAGGCATTGTTTCATTTCCCACCTGCATTCAGAAGACCACACACGCTGGGGAAGACCCCACTTGCCCTCCTGCAGCCTGAGTCCTGATTTTTACCCCGTCCGGTCGTCCCCATGGGACGTCAGAGTAAATCCTGATCGGTTTGAGCCCAGCACGGTGGCTCCCAGGCTTAGCGATGGGCATTGGGTTCTGATCTGGCCAGGAGGCCATGGGGGGGTCTGGTAGGAATTTGTGCTACAGAATTATGTAGGAGGACACACGTGGCAGGGTATGCATTGGTCGACTAACTCTGCCAAGATCTGGCTCCCCTTCCTGCGGGAGGATTTTACTTTTTTGCCATTTCAACTCGGGCAAGGCCATGTAAACTGTATCCTGTGAGCAGGTCACATTATGTCACTTCCTGGCAGAAGCTTGAAGCCAGTGTGTGCCTTGTCACCCTCTCTGTTCTCTATGCCACACTGTCCTGCCAATTTCAGAGAGTGGCCCCTCCATCGGGTTCCTGGGGTGAGGATGACACAGGGCAGGACGCTACCCGACCAAGAGAGGAAATAAATCATGAGCAAGAAATAAACCTTTCTAGATTTCAGCAACTGAGTTTGCAATAGTGCAAACCGGAAGTAATGCTAATATCTAGGCAGGGGACTAAGTGACTACATCATGGCACATCCCATCTATTGGTGCAGCCCTAGCCAAAAAAAGGAGAAAAACGTCACTCTATAACTGAGATGGAAACCTGTCTATATGGTTCATTGAAAATAAAAAGCAAGTCAGGGGGCTGTTTATTCAGGATGATCACATGGTTTGAAAACAATTTATGTGCATACGTTAGTAGGCGCGTGGGGAAAAGCACTGGGAGGACAAATACCACGGTCGGCGGTGGCTCTGTCCCCACTGCAGATTTCGGTACTGTTTGCATTTTCACCCCAGTTGAGCTTCCCTTTGCCCTGGGTGGAACCCTTTTATCTGTCGGCTGGCGGCCAGACTGGGTCACTCAAATTGGCTTTCCCCTTGGATGGACTTGCCACTGGGCAAGGTGAAGCCTGGCGGCAAGCACGAGGGTGTGGTGTGTGCACGGGCCACCGCGTGAGGCAGCTTGAGCAGCATTCCTGGCGCGGCTTCCGAGCCCGCCGAAGGCCCGGACGTCATCGGGAGTCACCTCACGTCCCCGTGTAAACAATGGCAGTTACACCCCGATGCACACTTGGACGGTGTCTGCGCCTCCACTGCCACTGACGACTCTCGGATAATTACTGTCACAGAGCAGGATGGGAGCCGGGGGGTGGGGTGGGTTGGTCTTACTGTCTCTAAATTCTCGGTACCTGGTTCTGGCCTTGGCCCAGAGGAGTCAATGGATGTGACTCAGACAAATGTCTGTTTTCAAGAATAACTATTATTTTAAAAAATATTTTATTAAAAAAATAATCATACAGTAAAACTGACATTTTTTGGGGAGGTATGTATCTATGAATTTTAACACATGTATAGGTCCTACAACCACCCACCACAATCAGAACACAGAACAGTTCCTTCACCCCAAGAACTTCGCTGTGCTTTTTCCCTTGAGAGTGACGTTCTCCCCACACCCCTAACTCCCGGCAAACACGGATACGCTCTGTATCGCTATGGCTTCACCATCTCAAAGAAGGTCATAGCGATGTCATCGTACATTAGAGACTCTTTTGAGCCGTCACTCAGCTGTTTATTGCCGAGTGCGAGTCCTCAGGGACATTTTTTAAGCACCCACTCTGTGCCGGGCTCTGTGCTAAGTCTTGGGGCTACAGCAGGAGACAGGGCAGAGAGGGTCTCCATTGGTTTGGAGCTCATAGACACCCACAGTGGATTCACAGAACGTCAGAGCCCCAGGGTCGCCAAGAGACGATCTAACCCCACAGCGTGGTCTGTGGACCGGGGCCTCTGCACATCCCGAGAACTTGCGGAAAATGCAGAGCCTCGGGCCCCTGCCCAGACACACTGATCACGGTCCGCACGTTAACGAGAGTCCAGGTGACTCCTGTCCACAGAGGGGCACCTTGGGGAAGGCTCCCCTCGCCCTCACGCAGTGCAGAGATTCCTGCTTCCTTGCCCAACACCCCTTCGGTGTTTGCGTGAGCATCCTCGTCAGTCGTGGGGGTCTTTTTTGGGGGGTGTGCTTTAGTAGTCAGCCCTTCCATGACCAGCAGCTCGGAATATTTGCAGGTTTTCTCAGTTTCAGTGGAAATTTGCTTTTGTGTAAGTTCCACAGTGCAGTTCTAGTTCTGACTTTTGGGCCAATTCCAAAAACACACACGTTTTTCTTTGCCCCCAGTATCTCTTTGGTTATTTACAGACTTAGTGCCCTTTCCTCCAAGCTGGCCATCTCCAGATGCTACAGTCCTTCTTTGTATTTGTGTCCACCCACTTCGTGCATATGTACGGGTCCCTACTATATTCAGTCACTGAACTTGACCTATCTCCAAAACAGTTTTGACACGGTGTTAAAATGGGTTCACTGGATGCCACAGTTCTTGGTATTTCCGGTAAGTGACCAATGATAGACAGGATACTGGGGCCACCAAAGCGTATCATTTAAAGGGGCATGGTGGCTGCTATTCACGAGCCTAGCATCACTGTATGGGAAGTCAGCCCCACTAGGGCATAACCTCATTTTTCAAGACAAGTCAGAGATGTGAAATTTGGTGCGAATTTTCTGATTTTTAGATGTGTGCACTTACACCAGTCAGGGTTATCATCAACTGCTAACAGGATCCTCCGTGGCTGGCTTAAGCAGAAAAAGGGTTTATGGGAAAGGTATGTCAAGTCACGCAGAAAATTGAACTGAAGGTGGAGAACTGGGCTCAGGAAATGGGCAGAACCCGGAGAGGCCCAGCAGCTGGGGACACAGCTGGATAACGAGCAGGCCGGTAAAAAGCTAACGCTGGTATTGCTGCCGCGGGATGTGGGGTGGTGCCCCCCAGCCCATCAGTCCCGCAGCCTCCAACAGCCGCCTGCATTCAAAATGCTGGGTGTGTGCTTCCATTGGCGGTGCCTGGGTCATACGACCCTGCCTTTCAGGGAATTGAGAGAGGAAACATCTGCTCCTTTGGATTTCTTGAAAACGAGGTGGGGGGAAATCCTATTGGAATTCCTACATTGTGAGAAGCTCTCATGACCACAAGATGGCTACCACAGCTCCAGCATCACATCTGCATCCCAATTGTGAAGTAGCAGATGGATGGCTCCCCTGAGAGCTCCTCAGGCAGCTGTCCCTGTCATCAGAGCAAACAAAACCTCAGCAGGTCTTGTCTTATACCTCAGGGGCCAAACTTTGGTCACACGACCGACTTCAGCTTCAAGACAGGTGGAGACAGTGAGTATCTGACATTTTCCTTTAAAAATTTTCCTTACTTTTTACCATTTTTTAGGAACATCGTTTTGAAATAATTTCAAACTTACAGCAAAGCCGCAGAAATAATATAAAGCACTTCCACATATTCTTTCCCCGTGATCTGCAATGAACTTTTTGCCCCATTTGCTTTATAATTCTCTAATTTTTCATATGTTTTTCTAAACGATTGAGAAATAAATTGCAAAAAGAACGCTCTCTCCCTCTACCCATTTCAGAGTGTGTTTCCCAAGGCCAAGTCAACTTCCTGCTGAGCCAGCCTCCTTTTGGTGGGAATAGTGAGCGTATCGGTACGGGACACCTTTCCACTTGTCGTAGTGGTGTCGTTTACTCGCTCAAGGTGTTGAAAAAGCATCTATCGATGACAGACGAGCCTGGATACAGGGTATTGCTCTGTCCAAATCTTCACTCAGTGGATAAAAAAAAAAGGCTCAGGATCTATTTTCTCCAGTTCCCTTTGAATGTCCACTTCCTAAAATCCTTCTCTAAATGATCTAATGACATCGCTTTAAGTTTCACTATTTATAATGAAATCAGAGGATAAAAGAGGGGTATCGAGAGTTCTTCCATGTCTCCTAGCAAAATTCAATTAGAACTGTGCTGGAGAGAGAGGAGACAGTGCAGGTGAAGCAACATTTCTCTATTATCCTTTTTGAATGAAATTGAGGCTAGGTAGTGCCCTGTAAAAAGTGGGCGCAGCAGGGGGCTGGCCTCTCCGGTCTGTTTGGGGGTGCAGGGATGTTAACAGGGGAGGCGGGGAGGGTAATAGTGAGTTTCCAGTGGGGGGCAGGAGGGACATTTTTACTATATCCAGCCCTTTACTTACCTAACACTGTACACACACACACACACACACACACCCTCCTTGCATAGCTGTGCCCAAGGTTCCGAGCTCTAGGCTGCAGGTTAAGGACAGCACGTGGAAGAATGGGACGGGATGCAAATGGTTGCTCCACTCCGACAGGGAGGGAGGTCTTATTAGAAGTGGGGTTTTGAGGGTCTGTAGACCTAAGCAGGATCTTTGCTCACCGAGGAGTGGCCAACCCAGCCAGGTCCCCCGAGTGCTGGCCCAGAAGAAGAACATTAAGAATTGGGGTCAAGGAGTCCCATGTGGCTAGAACAAGGAAAAGTTCTCCGAGCTGGAAGCCAGGAAGGCCGGGAATCTATTCGCTGAGGGTGAAAGGCAAGTTGGTGCCAACAGTATAGGGGTGAGACTGTGTAGGATCGGTGGCGGCTGGACGCCTGCGGTGGCGGGGTGCAGAGGGTTGCGGGGGACAAAAGGATTTGCAAGAGGAAGGCTGGGAAGATTACAGGAATGAAGACCAGCCTCCCTCCTCCCCATTTCATTATTTCTGTCTTCCGAGATTTTTCCTACTTGCAAGGACATGGGTAGAAACATCAAAGGAAATCCCAGATGAGTTCATCTCTACATGTAAGTCAAGCCGAGCATGACTTACGGTATTTGGGACCAGGGGATTACAAGGGGAGGGGAATGCTAATGTAGAGATTAATGAGTATAGGACTGGGGGCTCAGGTAGACCTGAGGTCTGCCCTGGCTCTGCCACTCACTAGCTGTGTGACCACAGATGAGTTACTTAAACTCTCTGTGCCTCAGTTCTCCTTTATGAAAATGAGGATGGATAGTAAAATCTACCTCATTAGGTTGTAGCGAGAATTAGATGAGACAATACACGGAGAGTGCCTAGTACCGATTCTGGGGCATAGATCATCAATACATGGTGGTTTTTCTGTTTCTGGTGACTTTAGGGACATCATTTAGAGATTATCTTTGGGCTTTTGGGGGCTGGTTGTAGGGAGAGAATGATACAAAGGATGGGGAATTGCCTTAAAAAGTTAAAATGGAAGATTTCTTTTTTAGCATTCCAGAATATATAAATAAATAACCGAAGGGGGTTTTGCTGGTTGACTTGAAAGCTAGAGAGGGTTTGAAGGCCACCTGGAGGCAGTAGGCTCCAGTGGTGACAGAAGCTACGATCTCACTCATGACCAGATTAGAGCCCCACAAGAGCTTGATTCCTGAAAATTGTGTGGGGGATATCAGGGCAGATACTGTTAGCTGCTTACTTGGTAGTCACTTCCTTTATTACTCATCAACCAAATTCTGTTTTTGTTCCTGTGGTCATAAGCTTTAGGAAATGCTGGTTCCCTCCCCAGACCCACTGAATGGGGAGGGTGAATCTTGAACATTTCAAGCCCATCTTGGTAATTCTGCCTTCTTGGTCAGTGAATGGTTCATAAGAGGGCATGTGACACCCTTTTGGCCAATGAAGGAAAGCCTGGTGGGTGGGGCTCTGTGACACAAGGAAGAAATTTGTCCTCTTTTATTGGTCTGTGGAGATGTGGCATTTTGAGCTGTGTCAGTCATTGTGCAACCCTGAGGAACAACACTGTATTTGGCAATGTTGGGAGTTCGAAAGAACTTAGGTCTCTGATATTGTTGAACCACTGGGACCTCTTTCCCCTTTAGGAATCTTGTTATATGATTATTTTGTATTTGCAAACTTGTTAACTTCACTTATTAATTCTAATAGTTGTTTTGGAGATTCTTTAGGCTTTTAGAGAAAATAATCATGTCTTCTGCAAATAAAGATGGTTTTACTTCTTCCTGTCTGATCTTGATGTTTTTATTTCTTTTTCTTGCCGTATTGCAATGGCTGGACCTGCCAGTACTATGTTGAATAAAAGTAGTGAGAATAAGCATTCTTGCTTTGTTTAGGATTTCATCTTATTACATGAGTGTGTACACTGATCACTGTTTAAGCCAGTTGAATGGGGTTTTCTAATTCCAGCTAAAAGCACTGTAGCTGACACTATTATTAAAGGAAAGCTAGGTCCCAGAAGGCTTGATTACATACAGGTTGGTGTTATTAGTGATAGTTAAAAAAATAACATCTCAAGTTACTTCTAACTGAAGATTTGTTGGATTCCATTTGAGAGTACAGCCTCTTTGCTCCTGGGGAACACTGCTGTTCCAAATTTTACTGAGAGTTGCACCCAAGATCTATGTCCCATGGAGAAACTGGAGCCTGACTGCAACCTCTACTGAATCAAGAAAGTACTTTCACTGCCACGTATTTCCCAGGAGGAAGGCTGGAATTTACTGAGCACACAGATGCCTATTACCCAAACAGGATGTGATTCAGAGGCAAGATAACGGTCCCCAGGACTCAGCTGGGATTTGGCCTTCTCCGAGTACAAGGAATAAAATCTTCAGTTGGCTCTGAATATAAAAACTAAACAAAATCTCAGGCAATCACAGACATAGTTCTTTGTGTAAGCTTTCTAAAAATTTTTGTAAACAAATGTTAAGATGTTCCAGTGTGGCTCTCAGATGCCAGCTTTTATGCTGAAATGCAACATCACATTCAAAGCACCGGCGAGCCATATGTGCTCCAGCAAGGGCTTTGGGAATGTCAGGTGGGCACGTTCGATCCCCACCTGCTACCACACAAACGCCCAGATGCACAGACCACCAGGGTCCCTCTGAGCAGTTGCCCAGAAGCCTTGCCAAAATATGATGATGCCAATAAGATGAACAGGGGACACCTGGGTTGTTCCTGAAGCCACCACCTTTCCAATACCTGAGGGTTTAGGCTCTTGGGTTCTAAAAGCCATATGGCAGCTCTTAACCTAGAGAGAAGACACGTGGGACAAGAGGCCGTTCTCGGAAGCCTCCCTTCCATTGTCTTGGAGAACTGGCCTTTAAAATGCTGGAGCTCGTCCTATCTTCTCCAGCCTGACATTTGGGAGGAGGCACGTCTCACATCATACATGTAGGGTGCATCATTGAACCATGGAGAAGTCGTTTGAAGAATGGATCCAGGTGGTGTCTAAAGGGCCACTCCCATGGCTGCCCACGCAGGTTGCTGATGGTGCATGGAGCGGGGCTGTGAAGAGTCACATTCTCTTTGGTTGGGCCTGGGTCTGCACAGGGCTGCGCTCACCCTGGCTGCGCTTACTCAGCGTTTTGCTGTCACCTGGGATGGCCGTGGGCCGGGAGAGGTGCTCTCACAGCAGAAGGAGCAGCTCTGTGCCACCAGTGAGATCCCTTGAATAAAATTCTAACATGGAACCCACAGATCACTCCACGTCTGTCTGTCCCAAATGGTCCAGACCTTTTGACACTGCCGGGATGGGCAAAGGAAGGGGTAGCATACTTTATTTTTTTAACTGTGGCCAAAGACATACAACACAAAATTTACCGTTTTATAGTAAATGCCACCGCATTGTCCACAATAGCCACTCTAATACTAATTGCTTTATTGTCACAGGATTTGGTTAAAAGGAGTCCATTGGGCAGACTCTTGATTTCCATCTGCCAAAGCCAAGGTCAAGGTGGAAATGCACATGTTGCCTCTCTGTGATCATGATTTTAAAAATTACTATGAGTATTCAGGGGGCAGTGCTGTCCTACACCTTTCTGTATTTTAACTAATGAAAATGTGGGTGTTATTAGTGTCCCCACTGTACAGATGAGGTCTCTGAGATTAACTCATCAATCTGAAGGATATACAGCTGTGAACCCAGATGGGCTCTGAAAATTGCAACAATTACTACAGTGTCACTTCTGTCACTGTCATCGACTGAGAGCTGTGTGCCCTTACATATGAGGATATTTTCATGTGCATATATTTATCTGGGCTCATTCTGACAGCTCAGTAAGGTAGGCATCCTCACTGCCTTTTTTTCGGGCAAGGGAATGGAAGTTCAGTGAGGTGAGTGCCCAAGGCCATGGGCAGGGCTTGAGTCAGGATTTGAACTTGGCTCCTCTGCCCTGGCTCCTCCCATGACACCATGCTGCCTCTGTAGATGGAATTAGCCAAGTGCCAAGTAGCCCCATAAGGAAGCAGGAAGGGGTCCCCGCCTGGTGTGAAATCTGACATCACCATCCGCTTGGGGACCAAGTCGACACCAATCCAACACCAATCCCAGAGAGAGAAAGATGACAGCCAACCTACGGCTCTTCCTTCTGTGGGTGCTATCACCGGGGTGGACCACGCTGCGAGATTAAGTGTCGCGGTGCCCTGCTGAGTCAGGGTTAAAAATCAGGCTCCACCACCTCCCAGGTTTGGGGCTTTTAGCAAGTTCCTGGAGCTCTGGGCCTCGGATTCCTCATCTGTAAACTGGCAATAATAAGCAGTTCCTACCTTGCAGGGTTGGATGGAAATGAAATCCCCAGCTGTAGACATAGTAAGAGCCCTGTAAGTCATCGCAAAAGATAATGACAGCTTTCTCCATCTGGTCACATTTCCAGCAATGTTCTAGCAACATCTCTGCGGTTTGGCACCTCCGGTCCCGTCCCTTAATCCAGTTCGGGGTGCAGCCTGGAGCCTCTCCAAGCCACAGCGACTTTGCTAATCAGGATCTTATCACGTCTCAGTCTGGGCTCTCCCAGACCAGGCGGGGAGCCCCTGGGTCTTGTCGGCCTCCTGTCACCGTCTGCGTGGCTCTTAGCCGGGGAGACAGAAACCAAATCCTTCCCAAAGACGCATGGAAATTAGTTTAGCACCATCTGCCGGGTGCGGTGACTCAGATGCTGCCAGCCCAGCGGGGCTCCTGGGCTCCGGGGTTTGGACAAGATTAATGTTGTCATGAATGCAAAGCAGGGCGGGAGAGCTGTGCTTCTGCTGCCTCAGTGGCTCACCACGCCGGTGGGAACGCCGGAGGGCTCTGAGGAGAGGCCCCGGGGCTCAAGGGGGAGCCCACGGTTGGTTGGACTAGTAAGAGTGGGCATCCCATACTGGCCATTTACTGTGTGACCTTGGGCAAGTAGCTTAACCTCTCTGAGCCCCCAACGCCTCGTCAGTGCAATGGGTATAATGACAGCAACTGGGGCTGCCGTGAGGATGAGCATGATGAAGCACGTGAAGTGCTAAGCTCAGCACAGCACCCAGCACAGGCTCAGGCGTCACGAGCGATCCGTGACATTGGGCTTGACCAGTGCCCTTCACCCCCCCTTTCCTCAAACATCCCCATCCCCCACACTCTTCAACACTAGGCCCTGACAGCACTCATCAAAAGGTTGGACAGGGAAAGGGCTGGAGGAGGTGATGTGTGTGTGTGGTTAAGTGTAAGAGAGACAGGGAGGGACACACACACGCACACGCGCCTGCTCAGAAACGCAAGACACACAGAGACTGAAACGGAGAGGCAGGCAGGGCGGTGGGGACCCTGGCTCTGCCACTCCCTAGCCGTCACTCAGCCTCTTGGTGCCTCACGCTGCTCATCCATGCAGTGGGGACAGCAGTAGCCCCACCATCACAGGGTTGATGTGAGGATTAAATGAATACACACTCGTATGAAGCAGCCTGGTACGTAGTAAATGCTCACGAAATTGTGGCAGGTGGACTTGTAAGACGGTCCAAGACTGCTGCCCCCTCAGGGGCCCTCCCTGTACAACTCCCCTGGAGTGGGTGGGACCTGGGACTATGTTTGGATGTCACTGACTAGTTTAAAGCATAGGGCAAAGGTGAAAGGGCTTTGCAGATGTAATTACCGTCCTGAATTGGTCAACTTTCAGTTAATCAAAAGGGAGATTATCCGAGTGGGCCTGACTTAATCCCACAAACCCTTGGACTCTGGGTCTAACGGTCAGAGGCATAGAGGAAGTCAGTCTCACAGGTACCAGGAACTGAGCTCTGTCAAGGACCAATAACCTTGGAAGAAGAGACCCGCAGCCTCAGGTGACGCTCAGTCCCAGGTGACACCTGACTTCAGCCATGCCGGGCCTTCCGACCCAAGAAACTGAGAGAGAATAAATTAGTGTTGGCCTAAGCCATTCAATTTTGTGGTAATTTGTCAAGCTGCATAGAAACCTATTAGTCTGGTTTCTCCACTTGTGCTTAGAAACACTAATGAATACGTAATAATAATTAAAGACTAAAACTGTATCAAAGATAGCACGCAAGTCACTGTCTATGAGCTAAAACGAAAGCAAAACAAACCAACGCCTCCTTTACCGTGTCCCAATTCTGCAGGTCACAGAAGTCTGCGCAGGCTTGTTGGGGTCACAGCTAAGGGTCTCCCCAGGTTGAAACCAAGATGCTGGCTGCGCTGAGCTGTTTTTTCTGGAGGCCCTGGGGGAGGATCCAAGCTCATTCAGGCGGTTGATATAATTCGGTTCCTTGTGGTTGTAGGACTGAGAGCCCAGTCTCCTGCGGGCCATCAGCAAGGGGGCCGCTCTCACCACCTAGCTCTGCTCCTTCTTCAGAGCCATCGAATATTCCTCACTCTGCCGCCCACTTCCGCTTTTAAAGGGCTTGTCTGATTGGATTAGGCCCACCTGGGTAACCTCCCTAGGAACTCAAAGTCAGCTGATGAGTAACCTTGCCTCCCTCATACTCCCTCCCTCCCTCCCTGCGAGCCAGCCCATGCGCATTCCACCACATTTTTGCTGGTTGTTTGATGTAGACATTGTTTCTTTCTGTTGCTGAAAGCCTCCAACCCTAACTCCTCCATCTCCATTTGCTAAGATCCCCATCTACATAACTTCACTTCAATCCACTCAGCGCCCTTGAAGGTGAGCTCATTATGCTAAGTGTAGGAATAAGGAGCTTGAAATGCAATGAAGTCACTGGTCTGAGTCACACGCAATTAAGTCCAATTAAGTCCGTGGTGTGGCAGGCCTGGAGTCTTATGAGGTCAGAACCTTTTAGGTGTGTTCAGGCAATTTAGGACCTGCTGGAACCAGATGCAGGAGTTTACGGCCCAGGGTCAGGCCCCACGGCGGCTCCTACACAACCTGAGATTTCCTCATCCTCAGCTGTGACTCCAGGGACGAGGGGCTAGGGTGACACCCGCACAGGAAGGACTGGGATGCTGCCTGTGGGTGCTCCGCACAGGGCCCGACCCTTAGCAAGCATTCCAGAAAGGGGTTCCGACCCTGCCCCCAGCCGCTTTGCTCGTCCCGCCCCACGACGCCTCTGGGGTAACACGGAAGCAATTCCGCAGTGGCCCGGCTTTCTGCAGGACGTCAGGACAGCCGGGCTGGGCTCCTCCTCGCCACTTCCAGAGGCGACCCTTGCGTCACCTGCAAAGGTCTCTCTTGACTTCTCGATAACGAAGAGCATGTCCCACTCGGGTGGAGTGTGCTCTCTCACGGCAGTGGAGGCAGGAGATGGTTTCCGGCAGGTCACAGGAGTGTCCCAGGGGAAGGGGACACCGATCTCTCCCCTCCCCACCTCCTGTCACTATGTCTCTCTCTCTCGCTCTCTGTCTTCTCTTTCTTCATTGAATCTTCTCAGGACAAATAACCATTCTCCTTCTCATCTGACAGTCCGTTCAAACGTTCAAACCCCTCCCGCATCCCTGATCACAGCAAGTCAGCACTTAGTGCCGTGGGAACCCCCCGTCGCGTTCACGGGGGTGCTGCTCCCGACTTCTGCTGACCCTGCGGGCCGTGACACCCCGTCAGTAAGTCCTTGTTAAAGAAGCGGTGTAGCAGGTGCCATAGGTTTTCTGCTGGGACCCTGACCGAGACTGCAGCCACCTCCTCACACGACCTCCCCTCGGACAGGATGTTTTGGGACCTCCGGGAAAGCCTCGGGGGGCCAATGCTCTGATTTCACACATGACAACCCTTTAGGAGGCGCAAATCCAGGGTGGGGGGCGGGGGAGGTCTTGCCTCTGACTGTCATAGCTGTCGGTGCTCCCCCGGGCCACATGCCCTGGGCTGTCCCCATTCTGTCCCTCGGCCAACACGCCTGTTAGTTTCTGCCTGGGGCCACTCTCTGGGGATCCCTCAGGCCCAGCTGGAAATGCTCGAGAATGTACGTCCTCAATGCAGCCTCAAGCAGTGACCGACAGGGGCTGGGGGACAGATGCCCCAACTCCTCTCCCAGGCGTGCCCAGCGGGGCTGGGTCCCACCTGGCCCGAGCAGTAACCCCCGGCTGAGCCCCCCGTGTTGGCTTCGTCCCCTTCTCTGTCCCCTTCCCCGTCTCACCTCTCCATGTCCCGCGGGTGCTTCCCGATCACCTCCCAAATCAACTGCTCCAGGGCCTGCTGCTGGGGAGGGTGGGATAGACCCCACTCCCGGCCTCCAGGGCTTGGAAGTCTCCTATGTCACCCAATCAGGGTGCCCCGTCTTTCTGCCCACAGTGATTGCTTGGAGGATGGGCATGTCACTCAAGCCCGGCCCACAGACATCAAGTGTGTGACTTGCTAGGAAGAGAAGCGCCCGTCCCACGCGGGTGGGCGCCAAGGAGCAGGGCTGACACAGACAGGTGGCTCCCTGATGATGTCCCTTTTGCAATAGGTAGAGGGGAGGGGGACCCGTGGGTAGGAGCCTTTTAGGCGGTTTCTACGGGAAGCGATGTGGGAGGCGGGGTGAGCAGGCTTCCGAGGGGCCGAATCACCCCAGGGACTCTGGGGAGCAGGGCCGTCCCTGGTTGTTCAGCATCTGGCTCGGTCTGGGGCGATTAGGGGTGTGGGCTCTGGATTGGTCGGTGTCTTTGAAAAGGCAGGACCCCTCCCAAGGACGGCGGGTGACAAGGAGGCGAATGCAAAGCGATCGGGACTGAGGACTCAGGTTCTGGTCACCGTGCACAGCACCGGCAGGAGCTGCGAGCAGAGTGACTGCAGCCCCCGGCTGTAGCCGTATCGTCATTTTTGGACTCTGTCACTCACTCACACGAGCCAAGAAATGCCCTGCTCTTCTCCTGAAGCCAATTTAGCTGTGTCCGTGGCGGACAGACAAGAACCACGCTGCTAGTTAAACCAGGTGTTTTAATATCCGGGCGGACGTTTCCTCCACCAGACCTCCGAAAGGGCTCGGCGGTGTCCCCAAGACGTGCCGCGTGCCCTCGGGCCTCCCCGAAGCAGGGTGGATGACGTGACCCAGTGGGGATCATCACAGCACATCTGGGTGACGCCTCCCATCGCTCCCGGGTGGCAGAGCAAAGGCCAGGTAGTGCGATAGCAGCAGGCCCCCAGCAGAGGCCGGACATCCACTTCTCCGCTCCGTTCTCCCCAGGACGGCAGATTAAAATTCCAGAAAGGGGCCCCTGTGCTGTATTCAGCGAGCTGGTCTGTGCTTAAAGAGACTACTGGGGACCCTGCAACAAAGACTAATGGAGCTGAGTCAGTCTGGGACTCTGATGGCGGTGACTCATGCGCACACACCAACAGAGCAAATGCCTCAGGGTGGCAATGACACTGCCGTTCAAAAGCACGTTCCTGTCCTTCAGGGTCTGCTGATAAAGCAAAGCGGGTACACAGCCTCTGCAGACCGGAAGTTCTCCCAATGCAGGAGAAAGAGGGACACACCGTGGTGGCTGCCACGGGTCCGACACACCCTTCTCCCGTCACTTCCAGTTCCTGTGTCGTGAGCACGACTCAGAGAGCCCTGCGTTCAAGGACGAGCTTCACTGTCACCTTCGGAGTGCCACGCACGGTGCAGGTAGGAAGGACTCCGGACATAGCTTGAAAATACATGACTGCTTGATGCTCAGAGTCAGGTCCCTGGACCAGAGACGCACAGGCACCTCCTGGGAGCTTGTTAGAAATGCAGCATCTCGGGCCCTGCCCGCCCCACGGAAGCAGGATGTGCGCGTCACAACGGGGTCCCCGGCCGATTGCCACGCGCCTTGGACTTTGGGAGGCGCTGGCCTCCTTCACAGACTTGTTGTGAAGGGTCTCCCCGCTTCCTGAGGAGGAAGCGCCCTTTCAGATGGTTGTGGAGCGCCGGGCCTGGATTCCGTAACAATCGCTGGGTTCCAAGTGTCGGGAACGGTTATCCGGAAGTGTGAAATGAAGCAGAGAGCACGGCTGTGTAACCTTTCCAAATGCAATTAGGACACCATCTGCTCAAAGGCCACCCCACGTTCTGGGGCATGGAGCTTTGGCTTGGTTATCGACTAGGCCTCGGTTCTATCAAGTGAGACCTGGACTTGGAGAAGATCCCGTTGCAGATGAGTTTTGTTCAGCGGAGATGTAACCGATGGCCTCCGTGTCGTGGAGAGGACAATCCGGATTGCTGGCACGTTCTGATCCCAGAGCAGTGGGCAGGAAGCTGTTTCTGTGCAGGGACCAGAGGACAGTTTAAGCTTCACAGTCTGTGACACAGTCTGTGACAACTACTCACCCCCGCCATCGTAGTGACAGCAGCCACACAGACGGCCCCGGGAGACGTGGCTGTGATCCACGCACACCTCCCCCACAGACGCTGGGATTTCGTGTCGTTTCACGTGCTGTGAGATGTCCTTTCTTTTTCCAACTGTTGGAAAATGTCAAAACACACTGTTAGCTCCTGGGTGCACAAACACAGGTGGCTGGCCATGAACTTGTGCTGTACTTAGCTCGGAGGTGGGTCCCCGTGGGCGCGTACATGCTGGCGCGGGTGTGCTCGTTCCTGCTCCCCTGTGACCCGGCGGGCTCCTTCACTGATGAATCCGAGCAGCCTGACACAGGGGCACCCTGTCTTTCCGATGGACTTGGCATGCGGGGCAGCTGGGCCATCGCTCTGTTCCCTGGGATCCCCTCTCCTCCAGCAGGTCTGGCCCTCTGGGAAACGCGGAGGCCTGCAATTTCCGCCCAAGACTCTGCTGTTACTGTGGGGACCTTTTGGCACCCACACTCTCTTCTGTCGGGCCAAGGGTGGGGCTGAAGGGGGCTGGCCTGCGGGATGAAAGGTATCGATTGACACTCGTGGCAAAGAATGACATGGGGCTTGGCGGGGAGGTACCGGTGAACGTCAAGCCAGAGCCCAAGTGGGAGAGAGCAGGACAGGGGAGCCTCTGCGGACTCCCGTGGGTCTCTCCCCACCTCTCCCCTGCCTCCCGGCTGGCAGCCAGCTGGGGACTCGCCCCCGATCATGCGTGGTGTCATCTCATTGACACGGACCGGTGCTCTCTAGAACGCTTGGCTTTGACAGGCCCGTATCACTGCTGGAGTCTCTATTGTAAGGCACGGAGCATTGACTCCAGAGGTTGGGGGGTCGGACGGCGGGGAAGCATCCTGCAAAGGGGAAGTTCGCCGGATGCCTGGCTGTCGTTTGGTTCTGCAGGGGGCGAGTGTTAATCACGGAGTCCCTGGGCCATGGGAGGGGGGCACTGCCCAGTGAGATGGGGGGTGGAAGGCCCGGCACCCCTCCCCACAACTCAAAGTGGCCAAGAATGCTATGAAACAAATGCTCATCCTCAGCGGTAATCAAAGTCACGTTCATTAAGACCAGTACCAGCAAAGACCGTTACTATTGTTGTTGTTTTCACAGATGAGAGTGGAAACAGGTGTTATCTCCCTAAAAGCATTTTGGCAATAAATCTATTAAACATACCGGTGTTTGTCCCCATCACTGTCACTGGTCCTGGGTCCTTGGCCAAGTCAAGCCTAGCCCTGGAGGTTATGAGAGAGAATGGACTGACACTTGGACCATTCTAGAAATAACTATATACATTTAGCTACACAATGATACAGGAACATAGGGTCATCGTATAAAATTAGAAATCACAGAGTGAACTTCAGTTCCCCTTTGAGACCGTTTCTCCCATCGTTGAGGTCCTTAATTTGATCACTTTTGTGTGTACCTTTCAAGACTTTTTATCTCATATTTCCAGATGTATGAGGGCTGTCTGGGAAACACTGAGCCCTAAATGCCTCTGTTTTTCTGTTACATGGCTGGGCACTTTCCCGACAGCCCTCCGGTGTGTCTACAGAAACAAGAAACAGAATTCTGCGGGGGAGATTTCGGATATTCCACTCTGAATCTAGAATAACCCTTGGACGTTTTGTCCCTTCGACCGGAAACCCAGCGCCCTTTTTTAGCGTTGGGTTTCCTGTCACTTGTGACCCAGGATGTACCAGGATGTGCTTGTTTAACATCTGTCTGGGAGACGTATCTCCTCGGTGTGTTTTACATTTATTGAGTGTCACCTCAACGCTAGGCAATGTCACCTCAGCTACCAGGCAATGCAAGAGGTGGGCTCAGGCTGCGAGGGCCTGAGGGCTGGCTCAGTGAGGGGTCAGAGACACGATCTTGCAAACAAAGGGGAACTTCTGGCCGCAGGTGTTATCATTCCATGACCTCAGAGCTGCGGTGGAAAGAAGCAGAGAACCTGGGTGAAGGTCTGCCCCCCATAATAGAAGTACCCGCATCACCCCACGGGAGTAAAATCCTGTCTAGTAGGCAACATGTCTACGCTGGCATCCCTTTCTTGCTGATGCTGATGAGACTGCCGTCCAGCCTAACTCTGTCCCCTAAGGCCGGGCTGGACTTGCCACTGTGAAGGGACAGGCCCCATTGTACCCAGGTGTGTGCTCTCTTCACTGCTGACGCCACGGTGGTCCCCCAGACACACCTCGGTCTAATCGTCCGGGAGGCCACGTAGAAGCACATTCTCTGGTCTCTAGACAAGTCTCTCTTTTCATGCTTCCACCGCTAATGTGTTTTCATACACCCACGATGGAGGGCATCCACACCCCTGACGGCCCCCCGACCCAATTCACCAGTCTCCCGCCATCCGTGCACCCCCCGCCCCAGCACCCCTGCTCTAAGAGCCCTGATCTCCGGGGCACCCACTGCTGGTGGGCCGGAACCACATCTGCACGCTGTCCTGCCCGCCCGGGTCTGCGTCCCCCTCGTCCTGCCCACCCAGGTCTGCATCCCTCCCCCCGTCCTGCCCACCCGGGTCTGCGTCCCCCCCGTCCTGCCCACCCAGGTCTGCATCCCTCCCCCCGTCCTGCCCGCCCGGGTCTGCG